>PISW01016237.1:0-13942 GCA_004023785.1 Mungos mungo | reverse complement strand
TTTTTTTTTTAACGATTTTTCCCTCAGGGCAAACAAGTGAAAATTGGCTGGTAACTACACTCCTTACTAATAGACATTGTCCAATTTGAATTTAAGATAATAACCATCCAGAAATAAATCGTTATAAATACATTCAGAGTTTACATTCCAGATTCATTGGAATACCAAAAGATTTTGAATAAATTTTTCTGTGGGAGTCTGTTGCCTATGGGACTAAAATAAAAATTCAGAAGAGACAGATTTAAAAGAACGGAAAAGTAATAAAAGGCTGTATATATATATATTGGTCCACAATTCGACATTTATGAAACATACTAGCTAGTATTACATTGCAGTCAATTTGCCCATTAATGGTATTACTCTGATAATTATTAAAATCTGTTCCAGGTATATATATTGAAAATATTTTCTTTCGCATTCTTGCTGAAGACGGGCGCGCGCACACACACACACACGTACACACGTGGCTGGGAGTCTGTGCACGTGGGTACATAAGCACACGTCTGGGAGACGTCCACACTGCAAGACACTGGTCAGATTCTTCTTCACTCATCACTGGCTGCACTTGTTCCCCTCACTTGACCTTGATTACGTAAACAGCTTGATATTGTCTCTGACCCTACAGGGGACTCATCTAGACATCAGCAGCCGACGTGCCTCGGACGGTACCCTTCTTACGCATTGTTTCTAGTCCTTTCTGAGTTTCATCCTCCATTCTCCTAATGTCTTCCATTGTCAGATCAATCCACTTGTCGACCCAACAAAAAAGCTGGCGATGAAAGTTTGCAAATATCCTTTTTTCTTGCTTCTGAATGAAGTTTTCTACTTTGCTCTGCAGTCCCCACCACTTGAATTTGATGGTCACCAGCTTATAGGCACACATCTGAGGACAGTCAGGGTTGTCTGCCAGCTCCTTCTTCCAGTTGGGTCCCAAAGGGCCTCTCTTGGTCTTGACTGACTGGAATAATGCTGGGTCTTCATCAGCTTTGTAGTCTGCTGGTTCAACTTGACTTTGATCCGCAATGTCTATGTGGACAATTTCAACAGTTTTCCACGTGTTCGGATCTAAACCGTGTACATTTTCTAATGTTCCCAAGTCTGGTTTGTGCCATGTTTCAATTTTAATGAAGAAATCATCTTTCATATATTCATTCGTTACAATTGTTCTACAGTAGGGGTACGCGTTCCAGGCTTTCTCGTGGAATACCAAGGAGCCCTCCGGAGCGATCATCCTCACGAATGCAGGAACTTTGCTCTTTAGGTGATAGATTTTGTGTGTATACTGTCCCTTTTCTCCATCCTTCTCATAAGGTTCATTTTTTAAGACTTCAATTCCTTCTCCACCACCAGTTTCATTCTTACTAGCTTCTGCAACAGAGTAAAGCTGTCCAACCTGATACTCCTGAACAGAACATGGCAAAACCACACGGAATTCCTTAATCAGCACCATCTTCCCGGAACCCCCTCCCACTCCGTTTTATTAGGCACACAGCAACGCTGAGTGGGAGGGACAGGGGCTCTCCCCCCACATGCAGAGACTGTCCCACCATCAACCTGGCAGAGAGGGGGCGCCTTGTCACCGTGGAGAGACGCGTAGGGACACACCATCGCCCCCAGATCCGTGGTTTGCGGCGGCTCTTGGTGGCCTGCGTTCTGGGGTCCGGACAAACGTGTGGAGTGGATCTGCCGTTGTCACGTCTACAGAACAGTGTCACTGCCCCAAGCCCCTCCCCCCTCCAAGCCCCTGGCACCACGGATGTTTCTCCTGTCTCTTTACTCCTGCCTTTTCCAGATCGTCACCAAGTGGGGATCCTACAGCGTGGGGCCTTTTGAGACCGGCCCGTCTCACGGAGCGACGCGCATTGAAGGTTCCTCGAGGCCTGATGGCATGTGTCTTCTTAGCCTGAACAAGGGGCCCTTGCCGGGAGGTCCCACTGTTTATCTATCCATCTACCTACTGACGGACATCATGGTTGCTTCTAAGGTCCTGCCGTTGTGAGTGAGGCTGTTATAAACATTCATGCGCAGGTGTCTGTGTGGACACAGCACTCAACACCTTCGGGGAAATACCAAGGAAGGCACCTGCTGGGTCGTCTGGTAAGAGTATGTTTAGTTTTGTAACAGACGGACACATGTACCCCACAGCGGCCGCCCCGTTCTGCACCCCTCCAGCAGCAAACTAGAGTTCCCTTCCTCCACGGGAGACAATTTCCTCTCAAAGATTTTTTATTTGTAAGTGGTCTCTACGCCCAACTTGGGGCTCACACTCACAACTCCGAGACCGAAAGTCCCACGCTCCACTGACCGAGCCAGCTGGGCGCCCCAGCCATGGGGTTTTTTAAAGTTTATTTATTTTCTTAAATTATTTTTATTATTATTTTATTTTAATGTTTTATTTATTTTTGAGAGCGAGAGAGACAGCGTGAGCAGGGGAGGGTCAGAGCGAGAGAGGAGTCACAGGATCAGAAGTAGGCTCCAGGCTCTGAGCTGTCAGCACAGAGCCTGATGTGGGGTTCGAACCCACGAACTGTGAGATCATGACCTGAGCCGAAGTTGGACGCTTAACCCACTGAGCCACCCAGGCGCCCCGAATCTATTTATGTATTTTGAGAGAGAGCAATCACATGTGCACGAGCGGGGGTGTGACAGACAGAGAATCCCAAGCAGATTCCACGCAGGTAGCATGGAGCCCCATTCAGGGCTTGAACCTACAAACCATGAGGTCCCTGAGCTGAAACCAAGAGTCAGCTTAACCAACTGAGTCATCCAGGCGGCCCTGGCAACGAGATTTTTAGTCACAGAAAAATCTAGACAAAAAGTTGGGTTCCGTCTATATGCAGGTTTTCCTTAGAATTTTATGTGAAAACACTCTCCGTATTAAGAAAGATCTTTCTGTATTTAGAAAAACCTTCCCATCTTGTTAAAAATGTTCAAAACATTTTTGATGACCGTGTTATAGATTGCATCATCTTATTTTTGTAATGTTTGTTTATTTTGAGGGAGAGAGAGAGGGAGGGAGAATCCCAAGCAGGCCCCACACTCAGCAGAGCCTGATGCAGGGCTCGATCTCATGACTGTGAGATCATGACCTGAACTGAAATCAAGAGTCAGATGTTTCAGGGTGGCCGGGGGGCTCAGTTGACTGAGCATCGACGCCTGGTTTTGGCTCAGGTCATGATCTCACGGTCTGTGGGATGGAGCCCCGCGTCAGGCTCTGTGCTGACAGCGCAGAGCCTGCTTGGGATTCTCTCTCCCCTTCTCTCTTTGCCTCTCCCCTGCTCTCTCCCTCTCTCCCTAACTGAATAAATAAACTTTACATTTTTTAAAACTGTTATTTATTTTAGAGAGACAGCATGAGCAGGGAAGGGTCAGAGAGAGAGGGAGACACAGAATCTGAAGCAGCTCCAGGCTCTGAGCTGGCTGTTAGCACAGAGCCTGACATGGGGCTCGAACCCACAAACTGTGAGATCATGACCTGAGCTGAAGCCGGATGCTTAATCGACTGAGCCCCCCAGGACCCCACGCGTGTAGTTTTTAATTTTTATGTTTTACTTAAGCTTCTCGTTTGAATTCCAGTGTGGCCCTCAGGCAGTGTTATACTGGTTTCAGGCGCGATGGTGAAGACTGACCTGCGCACCTCAGGTTTGCGTTACCCGAGTATCGAAATAATGCTACAGCGAGTATTGTTGTGGGTAAATATTTGCCTACTTCTCATATTTCTGCAGAGTGAATTCTCAGAAGTGGAAATATTGGCTTGAAAGAGGCAAACATTTTACGATTCTTGGTGCACGTTGCCAAGCGCTCTCCAGAAGGCTGTGATTTATGCTGAAAGCCGCAAGCCAGAGCGAGATTCGTAATTAAAAAAGAAGTCATAGGGGCGCCTGGGTGGCTCAGTCGGTTAAGTGTCCGTCTTGAGCTCAGGTCATGATCTCACGGTTCATGGGTTCGAGCCCCACGTCGGGCTCTGTGCTGACAGCTCAGAGCCTAGAGCCTGCTTCGGATTCTGTGTCTCCCTCACTCTCTGACCCTCCCCTACTTACGCTGTCTCTCTCTCAAAAATAAATAAAACATAAAAAAAAAAAAAAGATTAGATGGCTCACTACAGAAAAAATATTTAGTACCTGGGGGGCGCCTGGGTGGCTCAGTCGGCTCAGGTCATGATCTCATGGTTCCTGGGTTCAATCCCTGTATCAGGCTCTGCACTGACAGTGAGGAGTCTGCTTGGGATTCTCTGTCTTTCTCTACCTCTCCTCCACTCACGCATGCGTGCATGTGCTCTGTCTCTCAAATTAAATTAATAAACTTAAAAAAAAAGCTTTCTTGGGGTGCCTGGGAGGCTCAGTCAGTTAAGCGTCAGTGTCTGGCTTCCACTCAGGTCACGATCTCACGGTTCGTGGGTTCGAGCCCCGCGTCGGGCTCTGTGCTGACAGCTCGGAGCCCGGAGCCTGCTTTGGATTCTGTGTCTGTCTCTCTCTCTGACCCTCCCCTGCTCGCGCTGTCTCTCTCTGTCTCTCAAAAATAAAAACATTAAAAAAAATTTTTTTAAAAAGCTTTATTTTTTAAATGTTTACTTATTTTGAGAGATAAAGAGAGAGCGCATGTGCACAAGTGGGGGAGGGGCAGGGAGAGGGGGAGAGAGAATCCCAGGCAGGCTTTGCTCTTTCAGCCCAGAGCCCAACATGGGGCTCAACTCAGGAACCGTGAGATCACGACCTGAGCCGAAATCAGGAGTCGGATGCCTAACTGACTGAGCCCCCCAGGCGCCCCACAAAAAAACTTCCTTAAATTTTTTTTTTTTTTTTTTTTTTAACCATCTAGCTCTTCACAGGAAAACTGTGCCCGGCCCTGCAAATGCCCAGGGCAGAGGCTACACTGACTTTTATGACGCAGCCTTTGAACTCACCTACTGTCTTTCCACAGAATTCCATTGATCACACAGGTCACCCTACCTGTGATCTAAAATGGGAGGGACTTGAATATCAGGAGGTGATCTCGGGTCCCAGGGGGCCCTGCTGGAGGCTGACCACCCACGTGCCTGCGGTTTGTTTGCAAGTATATTTCCATCGCTGCTTGGCGATTCATTTTCCCTTCTTCGTTACTGAAAAAACCATGGATTTTGTCTGGGACAGCAATAGATCAGTTTTTTTTTAATTTTAATGTTTATTTATTATTGAGACAGAGAGAAACAGAATATGAATGGGGGAGGAGCAGAGAGAGAGAGGGAGATACAGAATCCGAAGCAGGCTCCAGGCTCTGAGCGGTCAGCACAGAGCCCAACACGGGGCTCGAACCCACAAACCGTGAGATCGTGACCTGAGCCCAAGTCGGACGCATAACCGACTGAGCCACCCAGGTGCCCTGCAATAGATCAGTTTAAAACACAAATGTCTCCAGGTCTCCTCATAGCTAGAGGTGGCCACAGGACCCGTTTGTGGCCATTGAGATGCATGTGGACACTGATGAGGGCTTCTGGAAAGGTGTTTTTTTCTGATTGGAAGGGGAAAACTCTCCCTATCTTTTTTTTTTTTTTTTTTACACGTAATCCTTCCCTTTTCTTGCTGCCTGGAAAAACAGTCGTGAGGCCTGGAGGCACAGCAGCCACCTTGAGGCCAAGAGGACAAAAGCCACACGGCTAAAGATGGCGGAGGGGCGCCTGGGTGGCTCAGCGGTTGAGCGTCTGACTTCAGCTCAGGTCATGATCTCACTGCTCATGAGTTGAAGCCCCACCTTGGGCTCCCTGCTGTCAGTGCCAAGCCCACGCCAGATCCTCTGGCCCCCTCTCTCTCTGCCCCTCCCCTGCTTGCGCTCTCTTACAAATAAATACAAATATTAAAAATAAATAAGTAAACATAATATAATATAATGAAGATGATGATGGAAAAAGAGAAGGAGCCCAGGTCCCAGCAGGCATCACGGAACCACCGGAGCGGTGCTGGGCTCCTCGCTTCCAGACTTCACCTCCTTACATGAGCAACAGCAAACTTCTATTTCAGCCACTTAGATTTTTTTTTGTCATGTATAGTGACAAGCTATCCCAGAGTGGTTCTGCTGTCCTATGGGATAAAGATCTTTTTTTCCTCCCAACTAGTTAACTGTTTTGTCACCATTTACGGATCTGCGATACCACCTCCCTTCTGCAAAAATCAAACACGCGCCCACGACTTGGTCCGGGAATTTGGTCTCCAATCTTATTGCGAAAGCAACGTGGCTTCCGCTGTTCTTGCTGGAGGTCGTGTTTTCATATCTGGTAAGGCTTCCTTCCTCCTTCTCTTTTTGCTTTATCTTTGCCTCTGTATCCTTCTCAGGAACTTTTGAGTGGATGTGTCCACCCCCCTACGTCTATCCCACAATATTTTAAGTCCGAGTCTGGTAGTAAAGGCAGATTTCTAGGTTTGGTGCAGGTCAGCGTGGCCTCACTGGCCTTGTTTTCAAGACTGTTTATAGGGTCTGCGCTGGACCACACCCTAACTACCCCCGCAATCTGGCTTAATTTACACAACCCTCATTGGAAGCGGGTACGATTATTTCCTCCATTTTACAGATGAGAACACTGAGGTCCCGAAGCTGTCCGGTGTCAGGAAGCTAATAAAGAGCTGGACATACAATTCAAACTTGGACACCCAGCTCCGGAGGCTGTTTGAACCCCAGCACGGCCTTGCCTCCTCAGGGGGTCCTCCGTGACCCCAGAAAGGCACCATTCCCACCCGGAGTCGGCTCCAGGGGTGGCCATCGGCTGCGGGCAGTCGTGGGAGGCTGCTGAACTCCCAGAGAGAATGAGGCCTGGGAGCCCCTCTGTGCCTCCCGCCCCCGTCCTGGTCTGTGTGGCTAACACTCCTGATGTCCTCCGAGAGAAATTCAGAATGTTCCTGGGCAGAGAGAAACGTCAGGAGCCAGAAGGGAGAAACGTGTTCCGTGGGTGGCAATGACCAGAGCCGCCGGCCCTGCAGAGACACCCCACCCCCACCAGGCATCTGCACTCAAGTTCAACATCCCACTTCCCGTGACCTAAAGCCATTAGCATTTCTATAGTGGCCTCACCTCTCTGTCCTCATCTCCTCCAGACAGCTGTGCCCAAGCCCTGACCAGGAAGCAGCCGCTCCATTCACCGGGGCATCAACAGATATTAACTGAGCAGCTACTCCTTGCGAGGGGCCGCGCCAGGGACTGAGCTGTGGGCGGGGCTGACAGGCCAGAGGTCTCTCTCTCTCAACAGGCTCCCCTGGAACCTTCTCTAGCAATGTGCACGCGGGAGGGCTGTCTGTCACCGGGGTCCTCTCTCCGAGTTGGCCCAGTCTGGATCATTCCATCAATCCATCCATCAGGGGGGGAGTGTCTGGCAGGACGTGGGGTCCCCGGAGGATGTGACTGTTGGCAGGTCGGCTGACCGCCCACCCGATCCGGGTCTGTGCCCAGCCACGGGTCCCCCAAGGGACACAGACTCAGGCACAACATCCAGTCACCCGGATGGCCGTGCGGGGCTGGCCTGTCCTTTGGGCACGGTGCCCAGGGCCCACGACACTTTTAGGGGCTCATGAAAATGTCAGAAATGTAGTTCTCGTTTAAGAGGAGAAACGAAAGAGGGAAGGAGAGGGCGCCTGGGCGGCTCAGTCGGTTGAGCGACGGCCTCTTGGGTCGTGATCTCGCGGTTTGTGGGATCGAGCCCCGTGTCAGGCTCCGCGCCGACAGCACGGAACCTGCTTGGGATTCTCTCTCTCTCTCCCCCCCTCAGCTCGCTCATTCTCTGTCTCGGTCTCTCTCTCTCTCTCAAACAAACTTAAAAAAAAAAAAAAAGAAAAGAAGTAAATTGAAAATAGTGGATACCTAATAATGAATCTGGCCGGATCACATGAATTCTTATACCAACCCAGTTCTAATTATAATTGCTACCTTTTTTTAAATAAAGGAAGGGGCCCATGAACATAAAAGTGCTACGACCTGCAAAAGTTATGCTGCCGCCCTGGTGCTCCCCTCCTGGGAAAGCCCCAGCCCCCCGTCACCCCACCCCAGCAGGGAGACGGGGTCTCATCCCGCCCCTGCGCAAAACCCTCACGCAGCTCCCAGCACACTCAGAGACCAGAGCCAGCAAGCCCCACCTCCCTGCTCTCCACCCCTTTGTCTCTAGTCCAACAGCCCGGACTTCCTTGCCGTGCCTGACAGCCAACATCACTCGTGCCTCAGGGCCTTTGCACCTCCCCTTCCCTCTGCTTGGAACCCTGCTTCCTAGTTCTCATCATAGGTGACTCTTTCTCATCCCTCAGGTCTCGGCTCAAGTGTCACCTCCTCTGAAAGCTCCTCCCTCGGGCACCTGGGGGGCTCAGTTGGTTGAGCATCCGACTTCAGCTCAGGTCATGATCCAGCAGGGTGTGAGTTTGAGCCCCACATCGGGCTCGCCGCTGTCAACCTGTCGGTGCAGAGCCCACTTTGAATCCTCTCTCTCCCTCTCTTTCTGCCCCTCCCCTGCTTAGTCTCTCTCTCTCTCAAAAAATAAATAAAAAACATTAAAAAAATTGTAAAGGTTCTCCCCGATGCCCCCGACTAAAACCGTCCAGTCACATCACTCTGCTTTTGTGTCTCCACATCACCGGCTGAAACGTCCCTGTTTGCTTGTCTGCTAGCTGTCGCTCCTGGTTCTGGTTAGCCACCCCTGCTTCATGTAAGTCACCCCGAAACTGACTATCGTCGCTCACAATTTGGAGGAGGGGGCTGGGTCCAGCTGGATGGTGTTGCTTGAAGTTGCTTGTCAGGCTGCGTCTGGGTTCATTTCCGGGCCTGGCTCACCTGTGTGGGGATGGGTGCTGGCTGCCGGCCGGGGCTCGGCTGGGGCTCTCCCCTTCCCCCCACCTCTCCCTGTGGCTTGGGCTTCCTTACATCATGGCGGCTGGTTCCAAGAGGGACCCAGCTGGGAGCCCCGGGCCGTGTGTGACCCAGCCTGTGGTGTAGTGTCTCTCTTGGTTAAGCAGGACACAGTGTCCCGCCCAGCTTCAGGAGGAGGGGACCCAGACCCCGGCGCGTCCAGGAGTGTCAAGTTCAACTGGGGAGGAGCACGTAACATGGTAGAAATTGGTACGGCCCTTTGAGGGATGCAATCTGTCCCATCCCCGCTGGAGTGCCGTCCCCAGGAGCGCCGGGTCCTTGTTCTGATTGTTCACCGCGGTGTCCTCGCGCCTGGAGAGCAGCCGGCTCCTGAGGGCCAGCACGCCCGGCCGCTCCCGAAACATTCTAAGGCCTTCCCGAAAAATCCTGTGCTCCGAGACCTCGCAGTTACTTTTATTTTTTGTTCAATAGATGTTTTTAGGATGTAGTCTAATTCTGGTTTTTTTTTCATGTTTATTTCTTTTTGTGTGAGAGAGAGAGAGAGAGAGAGAGACAGAGCATGAGCAGGGGAGGGGCAGAGAGAGAGGGAGACACAGAATGCAAAGCAGGTTCCAGGCTCTGAGCTGTTGGCACAGAGCCTGACGTGGGGCTCAAACTCACGGACCATGAAATCATGACCTGAGCTGAAGTCAGATGCTTAACCAACTGAGCCACTCAGGCGCCCCTAATTCTTTTTTTCTTAATGTTTATTTATTTATTTTGGGGAGAGAGAGAGAGACAGCAAGTGCACAAGCTGAGGAGGGGCAGAGAGAGAGACACAGAATCCCAAGCAGGCTCCAGGCCCTGAGCTGTCAACACAGAGTCCGACGCCGGACTCGAACTCACAAATGCCAGATCATGACCTGAGACAAAGTCAGATGGTTAACTGACTGAGCCACCTGGGCGTCCCCCAAAAGCTCACATTTAAAAATAACAGGGGGCGCCTGAGAGGCTCAGTCGGTTAAGCGTCTGACTTCGGTTCCGGTCATGATCTCACTGTTCGTGGGTTCAAGCCCCGCGTCGGGCTCTGTGCTGACAGCTCAGAGCCTGGAGCTGCTTCCAATTCTGTGTCTCCCTCTCTCTGTCCCTCCCCCACTCGTGCTCTGTCTCTCTCTGTTTCCAAAATAAATAAACCATATAAAAAATGTTTAAAAATAACAGGATATGATCCATATATTTATATAACATATTCCTTACATTACAACAGGATATTAATTACAATACACATATTAAACATAAACCAAACATTTCACTTAGTAACAGGAAGGATAGGGGGGAAGTGGGGTTGAGGGCAGAACAGAGGCGCACGCTGTGCCCAGAGCCCTGACAGAGGCCGCGGCATCCTGGTCAGGCCGGTGCCTCAGGAAGCCCTGTCCTGGTGCATATGGGAGCCCTTGTCCGGGCTCCGACCCCGGTGCCCGCCTCCTCCCTGGACACGAAGGCACTGGCTTCGAAGAGAGGCCACTGCGAACCCAGTTTAGATCGGGTCCAGCCTGTGGATGTCGTCATTAATGGCTTCAAACAAGGGCAAAATGTCTTTGCAGTGTCCTCCCCTTCAGACGTCCGCAGGCAGGAGGCCAGAGGCGGAGACGTTCCTCAAGAAACGGAACGGAGCCATGGACCCAGCGGGGACCCAGCGGGGACCCAGTGGGGACCCAGCCACGAGAGCCAGCAGGAGACGCCAGCCGTGAACTGAGTCACAGAGCCCAACACGAAACCCAGGCGCAGAAGCCCGACCCTACCTGCCCTGAAGGAAGGTATTTTCACAGCTCTTTAGTTTTGTTTTTAAGTTTTTTTTTTTCTTGGGAGGGGGGGGAGAGGAAGAGAGAGCAAGCCCCGCACAGGCTCCACACTCAGTGCAGAGCCGGATGCGGGGCTCAGTCCTCAATCCCATGCCCCCGGGATCATGACCTAAGCTGAAATCAAGGGTGGACACTCAACTGACTGAGCCACCAGGGTGCCCCTAGATTTTTTCTTTTACTATTATTATTATTATTATTATTATATATTTTATTTTATTTTTTGATGTTTATTTTTGAGAGAGAGAGCTTGAATGGGGAAGGGGCAGAGAGAGAGAGAGAGAGAGACAGACAGACAGACAGACACAGAATCTGAAGCAGGCTCAGGTTCTGTCAGCACAGAGCCTGATGCAGGGCTTGAACTCACCAACTGTGAGATCGTGACTTGAATGGAAGTCAGACACTGAACCAACTGATCCACCCAGGCGTGTTTATTTTTTTTAAGTTTGTTTACTTGTTTACTTATTTATTTAGAGATAAAGAGAGAGCAGCAGAGAGGAGGGAGAGACTTCCAAGCAAGCTCCGCACTCAGACGGAGCGGATATGGGGCTCAAACTCACAAACCGTGAACTCATGACCTGAGTGGAAGTCCAGAGTCAGATGCTTAACCGCCTGGGTCCCCCAGGCGCCTCCCAGACTTCCCTTTAATTGCACAAAAGTGCCAGGAAGGAAAGGCACTTGAACCAAGGCTTCTGGGTTCTCTTGACTTCCACCCTCTCCCCATCAATGCAAACCGTCCTTTCTAATTTCCAAAACAAAGGATGGGTGAGGAGGAGAAGCTGGGGCAGGGACTGGATGGCTGGATGAGCCTTCCAGCATCTCAGATGCAGCCCAGCTGTGGTTGTTGGGGGGGGTGGGGCAGCGGGGACTCTGCGGCTTCCCCCTGGGTGCTCAGGCACACGGTGCCTCATTTCATCCTCTGTGAAGCACAGCCCCCAGACAGGTGGCCCGTGACCTGCGTGGCTGCTCAGAGCCCGGCCATCAGAAGGACCCTGCACTCGGTTTGAGGCTGGGGCCATTGGCATCGGGGGGCCTCCCCATCCCCGCTTTGCTGAGCACCGAATACTGGGTAAGTTTCAGGTGTACAATGTGTTGATTTGACACATTTATAAGTTGCAAAATGGCTACCGCCACCTCCCCTGGGACACAAAGTGACCATTTCTTTTCTTGTGGTGAGAACGTTGAAGATCCACCCTTAGCAACATTCAAGAATATGATACAGGAGTGTTAGCTATGATCGGGGGCTGTCCATTAGATCCCCCAAGCTTTTATTTCTTTTTTATTATTTTTTAGTGTTTTTTAATGTTTTTTTTTTTTTTAATTTAGTTTTGCTACAGAGAGACAGAGCACAAACAGGGAAGGGGCAGAGAGAGAGGGAGATACAGAATCTGAAGCAGCTCCAGGCTCTGTGCTGACAGCTCAGAGCCCGACGCGGGGCTCAAGCTCACAGACCATGAGATCATGGCCTGAGCCAAAGTCAGATGCTTAACCGACTGAGCCCCCCAGGTGCCCATAGATCCTCCAAGCTTTTAAATTTATAACTGGAAGTTTCTACCCTTTGACCAATATCTTAGTTTCTCCACTCCCAGCCTCCGGTAATCACACTCCCTCTATTTCTTTCTGACCCTTTTTTTTTTTTTAAATGTTTATTTATTTTGAGAGTGAGTGAGAGCCAGAGAGACAAGCGGGGGAGGAGCAGAGAGAGAGAATCCCAAGCAGGATCCTCAACGATCAGTGCAGAGCCCAACAAGGGGGCTCGATCTCATGAACCTGGAGATCATGACCTGAGCCCAAATCAAGAGTCCCACACTTCACTGACTGAGCTGCCCAGAGGCCCCTTTTCTGACTTGTTTAGGTCCCATGTATAAGTGAGACAGTATTTGTCTGTCTCTGACTTACTGCACTTAGCATGACGCCTCCATCTGGAAATTCTTAATCATTTTACTTTGGAACTGGCACTTTGAAAGTGCGGCGGGGGGGGGGGGGCCCTGGGTGGCTCTGTTGGTTGAACCTCCGACTTCGGCTCAGGTCATGATCTCACGGTTTGTGGGTTCAAGCCCCGCGTCGGGCTCTGTGCTGACAGCTCAGAGCCTGGAGCCTGCTTCAGAGTCTGTGTCTCTTTCTCTCTCTGACCCTCCCCTGCTCACGCTCACTCACTCTCTCTTGCTCTCTTGCTCTCTCTCTCTCTCTCTCTCAAAAATAAATAAAACATTAGAATAGTGACTCTTTAAAAAAGAAGAGAAAGTGCAGCGGTGCTGGTGACCCCCTCCCCACCCCCACCTGGGGGGGAGGGGAATTGGTGCACCTGCCCCGAGTGCAGCTCAGTGCCATTCAAAGTGAGGTCAAGGGTCCAGGCGTGAGAAGCGGAGGTGCTCACAGCCTCTGGCTCAACACCTCGCCTGTGAACCGGAGCCAGGCTCTGGCCCTGAAAGCAAGCTAAGGTGTTCCAACCAACAAGCAAGAAACCCTAAGGTGACTTTCGTCACTGGCGTTGGGATGTTAGCCAAGGACTTGCATGGTGACTCAGTCGAGGGCAAGCGAGGCTCGCCCCCGAGGGCGAAGGCGAAGGCGGAGGGTGAGTGGGCAGAAGGGGCCCCGCAGGCTGTGGGGATGGCCGGGGTGGTTCCCACGGTTCTGGCCAGAGCGAGGCGGAAGGCACCACGGGCGCCCTCCCTCTGTCTGGGAGCCCAGCTCGGGCATAGGGGATTTCACAAGTGACATGCTTTCTTATATTTGTATTTAAAAATAATTATGTTTGGGCACCTGGGGGGCTCAGTCGGTTGGGCGTCTGACTTCGGCTCAGGTCTCGATCTCACCATCTGTGGGTTCAAGTCCTGCGTCAGGCTCTGTGCTGACGGCTCAGGGCCTGGAGCCTGCTTCAGATTCTGTGGCTCCCTCTCTCTCTGCTCCTCCCCTGCTCACGCGCTGTCTCTCTCTCAAAAATAAATAAGCATTAAAAAAAGGAGTTTATCATTTTGATTGCTTGTTACTTAGAATGGCCTGGGAAATTCCAGATTCCGTAAGTCGAGGGAGAGAGGCCAGGGAAAAAGGGGAAAGCTTTGTATTTTTTTTTAAATCTTTATTCTTAAGGGAATGAGAGACAGAGTGCAAGCAGGGGCGGGGCAGAAAGAGAGGGAGACACAGAATCGGAAGCAGGCTCCAGGCTCTGAGCTGTCAGCACAGAGCCCAATGCGCGACTCGAACCCACGAACCGTGAGATCCTGACCTGAGTGGAGGATATCAAGACGCGTGACTGACTGAGCTGCCCCGATGCCCCTGCTGTCTGTTTT
>PISW01016236.1:0-13940 GCA_004023785.1 Mungos mungo | reverse complement strand
AAAAAAAAATCTAGTAAGGATCATTTTAAACTTGGAGCCAAATGCTCTTGTTATTGGGAGAGAAATAACAAAATGTGATATAAGATACTTCCAAAAGGCCTATCTTCACAGTAATGTATTTTTGACTCAGTGGGCAACCCCACAGGCTGGCAATAGAAAACACCTGCAAAATGTGAAACCCCACACAGTCACATAAAAAGCAGTTCCAAGCCCATTCTCCTGAGCCCCATTAGGTCTCAGAGGAATTATTATCATTTCTGAATGCAGAGGACAATGAATGGGCCCAGCTCTTCCTGGGACATAGGGGTGGGAGCCTGGCTGACAGATTCTCTCCAGACTAAATAAATGCTGGGGAGCCTTGGGGGAGGATCACTGTCCCCAAGAAACATCCATCCCTTTTTAAGCAATGGCTGTGTACACCAACTCTGACTCCCAACTTCTGTAATATTTCTCTTTTATAAATTGGGCAGCACAGCATGTGGTCAAGGAGCCATTACAAGCCCTCTCAAACAAGATTTTTTTCCCAGGGACTTAATTTCTTACAACGTTGGAGCAATTGTTCTCTTGGAAAGTAGGACAGGCTCTCTTTCAGCCTGCCAGACAAAAACACAACTAAACAAAACAAAAGAGCAAAGTCTCTGGAAGGATAACGAAGGAGCAGGCTTCCTTCTAAGCACCTGGAGGCCCCTCCCTCCCAGGCTGGAGCCACTAGATCTCTCTGACGAGAGCAGATGGCACCTGTCTGGAGACGGCTCCACATCCCGTGCTTCCCGTGCCCTCCACCTGAAACCTGATTTTAGCAGGTTTGGAGCCCAGTCGTTTAAGTGGTAGCCTAGATGTGTGCCAGGAAAGGAGGATGTTAATATGCACGAATACATTTGCTGCTGACTTTTGGAGAGCTTAAGGCACTTCATAACAGAGGGAGAGAAATCTTCAGGAGGCCTTGCTCCAAGGATGGAGGAAAAGGTTGCCATGAACAGCCCTCAGGAGGTGACTCATCTAGTCACTGGCAGAGAAGAAATTGCACCCCCAACCGCCTCACTCCATGATTCCAGCTACCCAATGCCACCACGTGACTGGAGCATGCCACAGCCCTGGTGCAGGGGTGGGGGGTGGGGGAGGTTAGGAAGCTCGTTTGAGGTAGAAGAGGCTAGGCTGAACCTGAACCTGGTACCTCTGGTTCACCGTACCCTCACCCCTCCAAGTGGAGCCTGCTCTTAGCTCATTCTGGTTTGGCAAGCGGGTCAGAGGTGACCTTAGAAGCACCCCCGCAGGAGTATCCACAGAAGGAAGACAGAGTTAGGTTTCCAGAGTAGCAAACTCCTGAATTTTAAACTCTACTTTTCACAAAAGGTGTTTCATTGTCGTCATAATTGCCAAATTTAAATTACCTCTATTTTCAGGTCTCTGGAAGCCATAAAGCGAGAAAGGAGAGATTTTCGCAGTGAGAAATGAGAAATGATGAGGGGAAGAGGGTGGCCTGTGGAGCCAAGACTTAAAGAGGAAAAACACTGCAGGAGTCAGCAGCAGCTGAGGCATCCGGAAAGGAAGGCGAAACCGGGTGAGTGGACAGGGACCAGGGCAAAGGGGAGCCTGGACAACGAGCTTTGAATTAGGTCAGGGGTAAGACCCCAGTGAAGTTCTAGGAAGGAACTTTTCAATAATGGTCACTTAAAATGAATATGAAAACAAATGTAGAAATTGAAATCACGTTGCTTTGTGTGCCTGTGAGCAGTGTTTGCCAATGATGGGGACTGAACCCTCAGAGTTCTGATTTCTTTTCTGTTTTTAATAATAAAGCAAAGAACAGGAGTCCTTGGAGAAATGACAAGGATAATCAACCACTGGACCCTTGCTATGCCCCCAGGGTGCCTGTGATATTGTGACTTATAATAAGAAATACACATCTGGTCTTCCTCCTGTTTCTGGCACAGAGCTTCTAAAACCCTAGGAATTTCAGGGCACCTGGGTGGCTCTGTCGACTGAGTGTCCCACCTCGGCTCAGGTCATGATCTCACAGTTCATGTGTTTGAGCCCCACATCGGGCTCTGCGCTGACAGCTCAGAGCCCGGAGCCTGCTTCAGATTCTGTGTCTCCCTCTCTCTCTGCCCCTGCCCTTCTCACACGGTCACATGCTCTCTCTCTCTCAAAAATAAATAATAAAACACTAAAAAAATTTTTTTTTAACCCTAGGAATTTCTTAAGTGCTAAGAATGAGCAAGGTTTCTTTTGTATTGCTAACGCTGTGACTTTAGGAATGCCCCTACACCACCTAAGGATGGGGCCTGATTGGCATGGGAACCAACCTTGTGATTACAGGATTGGCATCTTTAGTCCCACCCTCTGACCCTCAGGGAGGGGAGAGGTACTAGGGTTTGGCTCAGTCCCCAGTGGCCAGTGAGTTAATCAGTCGTGCCTGTGTAATGAAGGCTCCATAAACATCCAAAAGGATATGGTTTGGGAGAGCTTCCAAGTTTGTGAACTCGTGGAGATTCGGGAGGAGTGACTCCCTGGAGAGAGCACAGAAGCTCAAGGCCTCATCCCCATACCTTGCCCTATGCATCTCTTCCATCTGGCAGTTCCTTTTATTTGTTTTTAATGTTTATTTTTTTATTTTTGAGAGAGGGAGAAAGAGAGAGAGAGAGAGTGCATAGGTAGGGGGAGGGACAGACAGAGAGGGGAACAGAGGATTTGAAGTGCAGCTTGAACCCACAAGTTGTGAGATCATGACCTCAGCCGAATCTGGACTCTCAAGCTCAACTGACTGGGCCACCCAAAGCACCCCAATATGGCAGTTCCTGTTACAATGAAACAATCATCTAGGGGCGCCTGGGTGGCTCTGTCCTTTAAGCATCCAACTTCGTCTCGGGTCAAGATCTATGGTTTCTGGGTTGGAGCCCTGCGTCCGGCTCTGGGCAGACGGCTCGGAGCCTGCTTTGGATTCTGTGTCTCCTTCTCTCTATGCTCCTCCCCCTCTCACACTCTGTCTCTCTTTCTCAAAAATAAAATAGCATTTAAAAAGTTTTTTAAATAAAAAACAATCATGTAGTACATAAAATGTTTCTCTAAGTTCTGTGAGCCACTGTACCAAATTAATCAAAGACAAAGTGGAGGTCATGGGAACCTCTAATTTATAACCGGTAGTTAGTACCGGTAACAACCTGCACCTACATCTGTCATCTGACACCCACTCCTGCCCCGCCATGGGGGAGTGGAGGAGGGAGGGGGAGCCCGTCCTACAGGACTGAGCCTTTAACCTGTGGAATCTGATGCTGTCTCCAGGTACAAAGTGTCCGAATTAAGGAAAACAGGAGGTGTCCGAGAATTTCTTGGTGTTCAGTGGGAGGCCTCCCGCCCCCTTCCCCCACCACACACACATACTAGAATTGGGTCCAGGAACCCAAAATAGTACACCTGTCAACAAAAGCTGAAATCTCTTTCCCCTCTATTGTTCTAATATCAGCTAAGTGTGTGTGTGTGTGTGTGTGTGTGTGTGTGTGTGTGCATTTCTCAATAATTTTTAAATACTTTGTGAAGGGGTGGACTCTAGTTTCTAAATAGATCATCCCTCTAAGTAATATCCAGAAAGTGATTACCTTTTGGAAATCCTAGCTAATTACTCTCTTGGATGGAGTACCTATTCCATGACACACATTATGTAGTGTAAGTTGTACAACACTCCTCTGTGCATTATTCTCCAAGTTGACAAATTAAGAAACTGAGCCTCTTGGTGTTAAACAAATTGCCCAAGGTTACCAGTATGAATCAAATGTTTGTGTCCCCCCAAAATTCATATGTTGAAGCCCTTAACCCTAGTGTCATAATAGTAGGAGGTGAGGTCTTTAGAAGGGAATTAGGCATGAGGGTGGAGTCCTCATGAAGGGAATTGGTACCTTTACCAGAAGAGATAGGAGAGAGATGATCTCTCTTAGCCATGTGGGGACACAGCGAGAGGCAGCCCCATACAGGACAAGAAAGGAACTCTCACTAGGAACTGAATCAGCCTGACACCTTGATCTTGGATCACCCAGTCTCTAGAACTGTAAGAAATAAATGTCTATTATTTAAGCCATGTGGTCTTTAATAGCATTTGAAGCTGACTTAGAGAGGTACACACCTAGTAAATACTAGAGCAAGGACTTGTTCAAAGTCAGCACTCTTTCTACTACACCAGACTGCATCTCAGCAGCACCCTAGCTCAACCCAACTCCACTGGGCGTGACAACCACAGCGATATCCTTATACTTGTGTGGCTCATGGAGTTAACAAAGCACTTTCGTATCTAGCACTTACTTTAGAGTGTGTTAGACTTTAGAGTCTAGAATCTTTAGACCTCAAATCTTAGATCCCAATACTCAATGCACAGACCCATCATTGCATGTTATTTCTAACAGAAACAAACTGGTCAAACAGACTTTAATAATGTGCAGTTTTAGACCACTTGGAGGGTTTAGTTGGTTGAGGATCCAACTTCAGCTCAGGTCATGATCTCCCACTTCATGGATTTGAGCCCCGCATCAGGCTCTGTGCTGACAGCTCAGAGCCTGGAGCCTGCTTCAGATTCTGTGTGTCTCTCTCCCTCTGCCCCTCCCCTGCTCATTCTCTCTCTCTCTCTCTCTCTCTCTCTCTCTCTCTCTCTCTCTCTCTCTCCCTCTTCTCTCTCTCAAATAAATAAACATTTTTAAAAAATTAAAATAATCCTCAGTGTTGCTGAGGATGCAGGGACAATGGCATTCTCTTACACCTGGCTGAACATGCCATGTGGCATAAACTTTCTGGAATAAACTTAGTAATAAGTTTTTAAAAACAACATTATTTGGGGCACCTGGGTGGCTCAGTTGGTTAAGCATCCAACTTCAGCTCAGGTTATGATCTCCCAGTTCGTGAGATCAAGCCCCACATCAGACTCTGTGCTGAGAGCTTGGAGCCTGGAGCCTGCATCCAATTTTGTGTCTCCCTCGCTCTCTACCCCTCCCCCACATTGTGTGCACACACGTGCGTGTGCTCACTCTCTCTCTCTCAAAAATAAATAAGCATTAAAAATTTTTTAAAAATGACATTCTTTGATCCAGTAACTCTAACCTAGGACTATGTCTTAAGAAAAAGGTGAGAAATGCACATAAAGATTAATAAAAAGGATATTCATCACAAGATAATAAATAAGAGTAAAAATTTGGAAATAGCCTGAAAGTCCAAAAAATCATTAATTGACCAAATAGATTGTAATATATATTATAATATTGTAATATAATATAAATTATATTTATAACGGAGTACCATACATCCACTACATATCATGTCATCAAAGAACATGCAGAGCTTTGTGAAATGCTCCTGAGACAGTCTAAGTGAAAAACCAAGTCAAAAAACAGTAACTTATATGGTTCCCAGTTTTGTTTGTAAAAGAAATCTACACATAAGTGTCACCAAACACAACCGTACTTCCTGTTAACAATCGTTGCCGCTGGATGAAAGTTACAGGTGACCTTTAATTTCCCTTACATTTTTCTAAATCATCTATACTGAACATGTACCTTTTCTACTCAGAGAAAAGGAAAATAGAATGCAATTTTTTATTTATAATATCTGTACAGTGAAGCCTCCCCACTAGGCCCTTTGCCAAGAGACCCCAAACCCTCACTCACACCCACCCTCAGCCTCGGGTCCCAGGGGAACGTAGGGCCATCTGCATTGTCACCGTCCCTCCCATCGTTCTTGCGTTCACACAGGAGACTCGCTCCTAGCATCCCTCCAGCGCAGGTCCTTGTTTCTACACAGTCCCTGGTAATTTTCTTTCTTAAAAACTGAATTTTGGTCGAGAATTTGGAAGCTGGGCAAATGCCAGGTCACAGACCCTGCAGTAACTAGCCTCACATGTGATGTTTTCCCCGACCCGACTTGGAGCAAGCAAAGAGACCATCACTTCACTTGTAAATAGCCTCCAACCAAGCAAACTAAACATTTCAGTTGAAAGGGTTACTTGAGGTTTTGTTTTGATTATTTTATTAAGTGCAGGCACTCACACACATGCACACATACACACACACAGATATACCTGCCATTTCTTTTTCAGGGGAAGGAATGCAGGGAAAAATAATTAGGAGGCAATACAATCAAGGATTTTACTTCTCCTGTCTCATTTCTTATCCTACCGCCATGCAGTCTCTGACCAGCCAATCTAAAATGGGTTTCTAGACTGACATGCTGTCCACACCTCGGGACTTGTACGCTTTACCATCCCCTCAAATTGACCTATTAACTCCTATACATCCTCAGGATCCCAGTTTGAACACCCATGCTCCAATAAGCCTTTTCAGACCCTCCAAGACTAGGGCAAACAACCTGTATCACTCTGACTGCTTTTTATTAGAATTGCCTCTTTCGCTTGTCCGTCTCTCCGCCTGGACTAGAGGCATCTATCCATAAGGTAGGGACTGTGTCTCATCCACCTTTGTATCTCTGGCATGTGGTGTCCGGCACAAAGTAGACACTTAATAAATATTGGTTGAATAAATAAAGGTACCGTGCCCCCCATGCCCACCCAAAGTCCCTAGCAGGTCTTGCTCCGCAGAGAGAGAGTAGCCACTGACAGGACCACACAGTGTCTCCTTCAGTGATAGGAGGATACATACAGATGATGTATTTTAGTTACTCATGGAGATCTGGCCCCAGGCATGGAAGCTTTGGAAACTGCTGGTTAGGACTCTCAGGATTAGAAAAACTTGCACGACTGGGTTGAAAGATCCTATATCCACTTCTGTCTGTTAGAATATTTAAAAAGGAATTTATTCCTTTACAGCAAAGTTCATCCCTCCTACTATTCTAGTAGTAGTGGACTAGCAGGGTAGGGGCCCTGTTAGAGATTTACTCTGACACGTTCAAGCATCTTGCTGTAGTTCTTGCTGACTGCATTGCAACTCAGTGCTGAGAGTTGGGCATTTTTAACAAGAACTGATTCAGTGAGTGTGAGTTTGCAAATGTGCTACTTTAATGGCTATTCATATTAGCTCTGTGTAGAAAGGTCCCAGGTTATGTCTCCATCTAGTCTGGTGTTTATTTAGTGTTCAGTGTTAGAATGAGTAATAAGCCCCTTAGCTTTGTGATAGATTGTTCTTTAAACACCAGACCCGTCAGCATGCTGCCCTTGAGTTCCTGCTAAGCAGAGAAGATTCCAAGGGAGTAACTCCTCAGCCCCATGGGAGTTCGTGAAATGTGAAATTGGAGGTCGGTGACAGCGTAAACAATCTGAAAATAGCTCTTGTGAAAAATCTGCTCTGCAAGGTAGAACCCATTTCTGCTACAGCTGGTTGAGACCTTCCATGGATCCCAGATCCTTCCCACTGAGACTAGCAGGAGGTAAGAAGAAATGTGGATTTAGCTCCTGCACCTGACTTGGAAACACCAAATTTGGATACAAGTAATTCTTTGTTGGCTTTTTTTTTAATCCCAGGGTGTTTTTCTATGCCTCTGAGAGGACAGAAAAAGATAAGATACTCTTACCTTTGTCTTATTGATGGAGAGAGCAAGGCACAGCGAAACTGTCAGCTTGACCCATGTGGAAGATGCTACTTGATAAGTCAGTAACAGCACTTAGGATTCTGGAACCTATAGCATGGCCCAACCACTGGCTTATGTGCCTGACACAGTGCCCAGCACATAACACATAGACGTACAATAAATGTTGAATGAATGAAATCAACTAAACCAATGTCCTTCAAAGTTGAGTAATATAAGGACTTCTTTTGAAGAAATAATAGTATTCTCTTGACCCAAAAGTTTATCTACAAAACCTCAATTTAAATAATAGAGTCTTGGGGAAACTGGGTGGCTCAGTTGATTAAGTATCAGACTTTGGCTCAAGTCATGATCTCACAGTCTGTGAATTCGAGCCCCGCATCAGGCTCTGTGCTGACAGCTCACAGCCTATAGCCTGCTTTGGATTCTGTCTCTCCCTCTCTCTCTCTGTCCCTCCCCTACTTGCTCTCTGTCTTTGTCTCAAAAATAAACATTTTTTAAAAATTAATAAATATATAGAGTCTTAAGAAATTCATTCTTATTCTTTGAAATATCTATCAATAGCAAATTATCATTGCAAAATGTAATTTCAATCCTCGTATGTGATAAAAATACTTTATATTATTGAAAGAAAAACACAACTTTTTAAAGTTCTCATAGAATTCAAAGATCTCAGCTAATACCAGCCAACTTGGTTTGGAGAGAAACTGTACTGACTGGATTATAAGCTCTTAAAGGAGGGCCAGGCTGTCCATTGTGCTGTATGGTATCCTTCGCACCTTCATCTGGTAGTTTTTCTCCCGCTTTTCGAGAGTGATGATGGCGACATGATCATGGCCAACCTCCACCATGGACAGAAAAGGACAGCTCGCAATGCCAGCCTGTGGGCGCCAAGCACAACAGCAGAGCTCTGGAGACTGATGCTTGAATGAACAGCAGCTAAGCAGAGCTCAAGTCCAGCTGGGAGTTCAGAGAAGGTGTGCTAGGGCAGGTGGAATGTGGACTGGGCGAGGGGACATGAAGAAGACTTGGTAACTGAGAGAAGGGGGAGGGATTCACCCATGAAGAAAGGGGAGTCTTGTCCTTTCCTGTCGATACGCTGCCTCCTCGTAAATTGCATTTGCCAACAAAGGCCCTAAGAACATCAGAAGTCCTGCCCGAACCTCAAAGGACTGCATGGGTTTTAAGAATGCCCAAGCAGACAGGACATAATAGAAAGATAATTTAAAATATCTAGAAACTGTTATTCCTCAATTTAAAAAATCATCTAAGAGAGCCAGAAGAAAATTATTCTTTTCTACCACTTTGTCTTCATTTCCCCATGTCTGAGTATGAAAACAACTTTAGGCCACCTAGATCCTGTTCTTCTTAAAACCTAAAGTTTGCCTTCTAGGCTCTGAAATTTCTTTATGCTTTCTCATGTGTGTTAATGCACAGCCCACATCCCTGCACTGGGGTGGGGTCCTTGAAGTCAACTAGTGTGTCTTTTTAATGTGTGCTTCCATATCCTGTTGCCAAATCATAGACAGGCATTCCATAAATGTGTCCTAATAGAATACTGTTTGGCCAAATACATGCCCAGAGTTATCCCACTGCACTCTCTCTTATTCCACATCAAAATTTACTCCTACCAAAGGAGCTGAACAATTCAGCCACATTAAGATCTAACTAACTCCACTTAGCAGGCTGCCCTGCATAGTGGCATTTTAAATCTCATGTAAGTAGCATTTTTTTCACAAACAGATTTGCAAAATAGTTCAAGGCTAAACAGGAGTATTTTTTGTTTCTAAACAAATACATATATATTCTTTTTTAAGGCTTATTTATTTTTAAGAGAGAGAGAGAGAGACAGAGCACAAAGAGAGAGAGAGAGGGAGACATAGAATCCAAAGCAGGCTCCAGGCTCTGAGCTGTCAGCCCAGAACCCAATATGGGGCTCGAACTCACAAACCATGAATTCATGACCTGAGCTGATGTCAAATGCTAAATTGACTCAGCCACCCAGGTGCCCCAAATGAATATATCTTCTGAAGGCTAACTTTGAAGCCAACTCTTATCAAAAAGATGAGGTGAAATTTTGGCATACTTAGAGAAGGACGGTAAAGTTGGTCCTGTGAAAACAGATATGAGCTGCAAAGAACAGCTTAAAAAAAAAAAAAACTACAGTCTACAGCCTAGCAATACTTATTAAGATGAGATTTAACCAAAGACTATAAAATCTTAAATGGTAGATAATAAGGTCAAGCCAAGTTACTATTTTCAGCTCAGAACAGATGACAAGACAGGAGGACATAAATGGAAATTAAAAGAAAAGGGATTCAGAACAGATCAGAAGGTCACCAAAAATAATCAATGGCTGAAATGACTTTCTGGACTCATTCACTTGTACAGAAAATATTGGGTCATTGAAAAAGTAATGAGATGATATTCTTGGGAAATGGAATAGTTAAAATGAATGGGTCTAGATAGGCCCAGAGACTTTAATCATTCTGAAAAGAAACACTTGCTGGGACACTCTCTCCTAAACCAAGTTGAAATTTCATTCTAGGGAGACAAGTAGGTGTAAGGTAGAAAGACTTCACTTTTCATATTCCATGAGTATTCACAGCTCCTTCAAAGTTATAATGGTATTTAATATCAAGGGGCCTTTTATGAGTGGTGCCTCCTGTGGGATCTTAACAAGAAAAATGAGCAAGACAGCCACTAAAGACATGGGGCCTTGGCACTCATTCTCAGCCAGGCTCCTGTCCAAAGTTGAAATCTCTGTGTATACACAAATCACACATCTGCCAATGCATAATTCCAGGGCCAGGACAACGCAGAGGCAGCCTACTCTGCTATTGGGCAGCTCTAATTGTTAGACAGCCAACACTGTTTCTTGCAAAGTCTGGCCTGCCTAGAGTTTACCCATTGGACAGATCCTTTGGATCCATACCACATGTGTCTACCTCTGCTTCAAATGATAACCAGCAAATAATTAAAGGCAGTGCAAGCTAGGCTTTCTCTTTTCCAAGCTAAATATCCCCATTTCCTTCATATGATGTTTTCCAGGCTCTTTGCCTTCCTGACCACCATCTTTAGAAAGACCATAAATGTTCTATCATGAACACACACACACACAACATACAGATCTTAAGGTGGAGTGCCTCAAATTGAACATGCATCCCCAGATGAAACTCAGCAGTATGTCAACTACTTTCATTGATCTAGGGACACTTACTCTCTTAACATAGCCAAATTATATTAGTAGCAGTGACTATTCATTGCAGTCTGCCATGTGCCAGATACTGGGTTAGCCACTTAGCATCCTTTATTTTTAATCTTAACCACAACTAATGTTAATATTCCCATTTTATAGATGAAAAGAATTAAAATTCAGGAAACAAATAACTTGCCCAAGTTCATAGAACCAGGAAATGGCTAAGTAAGTATTCAGATTCAGCTCTGTTTGACTGCAAAGCTGTCATTCTTCCCAAAATGCTATACTGCCCAAAACTTTCTAAATGACTGCCTCCAGTTCTTTCATTAGAGCTTACGATCAAACCCAGACCTCTTTCAATTTCGTATATGTTATAGATTTGCACCCATCAGGGATTAAGTTACCTTAATCACAAGGCACACGAGGAGAAAGGAGCTGGACCCAGGTTGTACAGAGTTGTACCTTGGGTACAGGGCTGTGGGAAGAGCTGTGGCACCAGTACAGGCTATCAGTTGTCCAAATCCTAATCCAAGCAGATTAAACCAATGCAGCCCATTTTAAGGGGTCTCACAGAGACCTGTGGGAAGATAAGAGCAAGGACACAGTTTCAGAGATAGAAAATGCTGACCATGAGAATGTCAACCTAGCCCAAGGTCCTACACAGAATTCTGCCTCCACCAGGTCCTCAGAGAACAGTATATAAAGCCACGAGGAGAATAAAATAGGGCTTTGCCCACCTGGGTCAGGCCCCATAATCTAGAAAGGGGTGAAAAACGGGAAAATTCTAAGTACCCAAGAGATCCAGACAAAAGAGAGCTAGTCCCAAGCTTATAGAGACTGATCCATCTCCTGTGCAGTAAAAGATTGGGGTACTCAAACTCGAAACATTTCAAAGAAAGGATTGTCCTTAACCAGCTACTAAGAAGCAACTTGTAAGCCCTTGGGGAAGGCTTTTCCTCTGTGTGGAAAGAATCTTTGTAAACCCGGGGCCTGGAGCCATGACAGGTTGTTAATGTTAGCAATGTGATATATGGCAAATTCCCCTTTTTGTTTGCGTGGAGCTCTGGGCCATATTCTGGGGAGGCTGGAGACTAAGTAGCTGAGGTCGGTTACACGAGCACTCCGTGCCTACATGACTGACCTCGCAAACCCTGGACACCAAGGGGCAAGTTGGCAGTACTTTATGTGTGTTGTCATGCATCGTTGCTGGCGGAATTGAGTGGTCTTCACGCAACTCCATTGGATGAGGACAACTGAAGCTTGTGCCTGGTTTCTCCTGGACTCCACCCTATACACCCTTTTTCTTTGTTGGTTTTAATCTGTATCCTGGGGTGCCTGAGCGGCTCAGTCAGTTGAGCAGCTGATTTGGGTCAGGTCACGATTGCACAGTTCACAAGTTTGAGCCCCATGTAGGGCTCTCTGCTGTCATCATGGAGCCTGCTTCAAATCATCTGTCCCCCTCTCTCTCTGCCCCTCCCATATGTATGCACACTATCTCAAAAATAAGTAAACATTTTTTTTAAATCTTTACATTGTAGGGGCGCCTGGGTGGCTCAGTCGGTTGAGCGTACGGCTTCGGCTCAGGTCATGATCTCACAGTTTGTGGGTTCGAGCCGTGCATCGGGCTCTGTGCTGACAGCTAGCTCAGAGCCTGGAGCCTGCTTCGGATTCTGTATCTCCCTCTCTTTCTGACCCTCCCCTGTTCCCACGGTCTCTCTCTGTCTCTCAAAAATAAATAAAGAACATAAAAAAAATCTTTTAATAAATAAAATCTTTACATTGTAATAAACTGTACCTGTGAGTATAACAGCTTTTCTTAGTTCTGTGAGTCCTTCAAGCAAATTGTCAAACCTGAGGGTAGTCTCGGGGATGCCATACATACCTCCCAATGGCAGAATATGTAGAGGGGTGGTTAAGGAGCTCAGAACTCAGAGGTAGAGCCCAACACAAAGGCCAATTCTAAACCCCCCTCTTTGTTGCCATATGCAATTCTTAAATAACAGACCCACTGACCTCTCAATGGTACTAGGAAAGAGCCAGATCTGCCTGTAAAAAATGGGATTGTCTTTTGGAATAACTGTAATGGATTTAAGACAGGGGTAAAAATTCACACAGATGTCCCCATCTGGTATCCATTCAAATGACTATGTTTTTTTTTTCTTAATAAATGTACTGGCAGAATCTATGACTCTAATTGTGAAAGTAATACATATTCATTGTCAAAAATCTGGAAAATATAACAAAATATATTAAAAAGAAAACAGTCCATTGGAATCCCACCACCCAGAGGTAAGCACAGTTAATACTGTGGTATAGCTCTTTTCAGTCAATTTCCTTTTCATGAATATGCAACAGTGTCCCTGATGAGACAGAATTTAAAATTTTTGTTAGCAAGAAAATCTGCAAGTTAAAAGTTGCCAGCCACTTCCATGTCTAACAAGTCATCTTGGGACACATTTTTGTTCTGGAAACAATCACATGAGCAGTTTCTTTTAGTTTTGCAAATGTAAGGCAGAGGCACCCATCATAAGGCAACAATATTTTTTTGTCATGGAATATGTTTCTTGACAAAGGCTGCCCATCTCACCCCAACTGGTGCTAAAGCCAGATTGTCGCAGACTTTTGAGTGTGGAGTACTCTCTTGTCCAGCAAGAGAGTGGATGCAGAATTAAATATAAGAAAGGCTAATGTCCAGAAGGAGACAAGAGCCCTGAGTAGGGTCCTTGCTCCATATTTATTAGGATCAGAAGGCTTAAAAATGGTGATGGATGTGCAGAAAGAGACAATGAAACAGTGATCATTAACTCAAGTATGTGAGAGAAGGGGTTTCAAAGACATGCGGTGTTAGGGGTTTGGGTCAATACAAAACAAAATCCTGGTGCCAAGCAGATGGCTGTTTATGGCAGACACCAGGTGCCTTGTCTGTTTATCTTAACTTGCCTAGGAGATAAGACAGATAGAGCAGGCTACCTCAGGGTCAACAAGGCACCTTTCTTTTGCTAACTAGCTCTGAGCAATTTCACCCTGCTGCAGTGGTCTATTGCCCTATTTACCTGTTTACCTATTCTAGAAGCTTTTATCCTGTGGAAGCGGCTTTCCTCTCTGTGCTTTTGTTTTGTGCTGGGTGCTTTCACCCTGTTTACCTGTTCTCTGATGCTTTCATCCTAAGCCTTGTTAACCCATTGCCGCAAGCTCAGGGAATTCCTAGACTTACTCCCCACACCAA
>PISW01016235.1:0-13943 GCA_004023785.1 Mungos mungo | reverse complement strand
GAGGGTGTCATGCTAAGTGAAAAAAGTCAGGTGGAGAAGGACAGATACCAAATGTTTGCACTCATAGGTCTAACAGGAGAACAGGAGAAACCTAATGGAGGACCATGGGGAGGAGAAGAGGGAAAGAGAGTTGGGGAGAGAGAGGGACACAAAACCTGAGAGACTATTGAATACTGAAAACAAACCAACGGTTGAAGGGGGAGGGGAAGGGGGGAAAAGAGGTGGTGGTAATGGAGGAGGGCACTTGTGGGGAAGAGCACTAGGTGTTATATGGAAGCCAATTTGACAATAAACTATTTTTTAAAAAAAAAAGAAGATGTGGTTTATATATACAATGGAATACTACATGGCAATGAGAAAGAATAAAATAAGGCCATTCATAGCAAAGTGGATGGACACCAAGGGTGTCATGCTAAGCGAAATAAGTCAGGTGGAGAAAGACAGATACCATATGTTTGCACTCATAGGTCTAACAGGAGAAACTTAACAGAGGACCATGGGGAGGGGAAGTGGGGGGAAGAGTTAAGGAGAGGGAGGGAGGCAAATCATGAGAGACACTTGAATACTGAAAACAAACTGAGGGCTGAAGGGGGAAGGGGAAGGGGGGTGATGGTCATGGAGGAGGGCACTTGTGGAAAAGACCACTGGGTGTTATATGGAAACCAACTTGACAATAAACTATAAATTTAAAAAAATGTGTAGAACCACAAAAGACCCCAAATAGCCAAAGCAATCCTAAAAAAGAGAAACAAAACTGGAAGCATCATGATTTCAGATTTCAAGCTATGTTATAAAGCTATAGTCATCATGACAGTTTGGTGCTGACACAAAAACAGATACATAGATCAATGGAACAGAATAGAAAACCCAGAAATGGACCTACAATTAGATGGTCAACTAATCTTCAACAAAGCATTAAGGAATTCCAATGGAAAAAAGACAGTCTCCTTAACAAATGGGTTTGGGAAAACTGGACTGCAATATGCAGAAGAATGAACCTAGACCACTTTCTTACACCATACACAAAAATAAATTCAAAATAATGAAAGACCTAAATGTGAGACAGGAAACCATAAAATTCTAGAGCACAACACAGGTGGCAACCACTTTGACATCAGCCAGAACAACTTCTAACTAGACATGTTGCCAAAGGCAAGGGAAACAAAAGCAAAAATTAATTATTAGGACTTCATCTAGATAAAAACTTCTGCACAGCAAAGGAAACAATCAATAAAACTAAAAGGGAGTGAGGGAAATGGGAGAAGATATTTGCAAATGACATTCTGATAAAGGATTAGTATCAAAATCCATAAAGAACATATCAAACTCAACACCCAAAAAAACAAACAACCCAGTTAAGAAATGGGCAGAAGACATGAACTGACACTTTTCCAAAGAAGACATAGAGATGGCTAACAGACACATCAAAAAATGCTCAACATCAGGGAAATATAAATCCAAACCATCAAGAGATACTACCTTATCAGAAAGGCTAAAATTAACAACACAAGAAACAACAGGTGTTGGTGAGGATTCAGAGAGAGGGGAACTCTTGATGAGAAAATGCAAACTGGTGCAGCCTCTCTGGAAAACAGTATGAAGATTCCTTAAAACATTAAAAATAGAACTACCCTATGATCCAGCAATTGAAGTACTATGTATTTATCCAAAAGATACAAAACTACAGATTTGAAGGGGTACATGTACCCTGATGTTTATAGCAGCATTATCAACAATAGACAAACTATGGTAAGAGCCCAAATGTCCATAGACTGATGAATGGATAAGGAAGATATAGTATATATTTAAACAACTGAATATCACTCGGCCACCAAAAAGAATGAATTTTGCCATTTGCAATGACACAGATGGAGCTAGAGTTTATTTTGCTAAGTGAAATAAGTGAATCAGAGAAAGACAAATACCCTATTATTTCACTCATATGTGGAATTTAAGAAAGAAAACAGATGACCATATGAGAAGGGGGGGAGTAAAAGAGAGAAAGAGAAACAAACAATAACAGACTCTTAATGATAGAGAACAAACTGAAAGTTGATGGAAGTAGGTGGGTAGGGGATGGGCTAGATAGTTGATAGGTATTAAGGAGGGCACAGATTATGATGATCACTGGGTGTTGTATGTAGGTGATGAATCACTGACTTCTATTCCTGAAACCAATATTGCATTATGTTAACTAACTAGAACTTAAAGAAAGAGAGAGAGAAAGGAAGAAAGAAAAGAAGGGAGGGAAGGAAGGAAGGAAGGAAGGAAGGAAGGAAGGAAGGAAGGAAGGAAGGAAGGAAAGGAGTAATGAATTTGAAGACTCATGCACAAGATGGTGACTCTGTCCATGGTTCTGATCTTGCTTGCTAACGGATTTTTCCAACCTGGGATAGTGGTGATCAATGAACAACTTCTTTCAAGAATTCTTTAAAAATATAGGAAAGGTTGCCTGGGTGGCTCAGTTGGTTGCATGTATGACTCTTGACTTCAACTCAGGCCATGATCCCAAGGTCATGGGATTGAGCCCCATATCAGGCTCCTGCACTGAGCATGGAGCCTGTTTAAGATTTCCTCTGTCTCTCTCTCTCTCTCTCTCTCTCTCTCTCTCTCTCCATCTGTCCCTCTCCTGAGCTCATTCTTTCTCTTTCTCTCTCTCTCTCTCTCTCTCTCTCTCTCTCTCTCTCTCTCTCTCTCTCCCCCCCCTCCCTCTCCCTCTCCCTCTCTCTTTATCTACCTACCTACCTACCTATCTCTATCTATCTCTCTATCTCTTTGTCTCTCTTTAAAATAAAAATGAATAAAAAAATTAAAATAAACATATAGGGAAAGGCAGTGATGACAGAGAAGGGAAAGAAGGGAATATGGCAGGGAGGAAGTAGAGAGGGGTAAAGAAGACCATTGTAAAAGCAGAAACCTCTGAAAGACTAGCCAAGGAAAGAAGATTGTTATTCTATCTTTCAAACAATTGTAGTTACCAAGAAGCCATGACCAACCGTAATTGAAATATGAATTACAAAATTACTGAGGAAAATTAGGAAATGTTTCAAGGGTACCAAGTGATGCAGACACTTGCTAGTGTTGACACAAGTAAATAAGTTCTTGGGGCTGGATGAGAATAGCAGGTAGTAAAGATGGTGTGATTGAGTTATGTTGTACCAAAGTTTGCATGGTCTTTGTTTTTATTTTATATATCTTGATGTAAACTGACACCCATGTGCTATAATTTACATAGCTTCTTTGAAGTGCTTGTGAAAACCCTATCATATCTCCAATAGCTAAATTATTTTTCTCCCTGAGAGGTTCAGGGGCATTCCCTTCCCCATCCCCCTCCTCCTTTGCCCATACCTCTCTGAGACCAGCACTGACAGCACACACCACATTGAGTACACTCAGCTGCTCAGCCACTGAAAGTTGACAAATTGCCAGTTCTTTCAGCAGATAGCAATTCTTCATAGCTTATTTTCAAAACACTTGAACTCTATAATGTATGCTCACTCTGCTACAAGGAATTACAGAAAATTGATACACTCCTCAATACCAAGAAGCAGAATTATTGTTCTTGGTCTGGGTGTTTACATGTCGTCTGGGCTTCAGGGCACATGAGGGGAAACTGCAAAATTGAGGGCAATGTTTGAAGGGCTTGGAGTGTGAGATGGCTGAAAAATGCTCAGAGCCTGGTAAGGACTTCTCCGCAGAGTAATCATGGGCACCAACACAGAGAGGTCGCAGCTAGAAATCAAGACCAGCTGGAATGTTCCACATGGGAGATAATTCTATTCAGTTCACTTTGTTGGCACTTCTTATTTTCAATATAATTTCTCGGTATTCCAGAATGTCAGAGATAGAAAGGACTTAAATAAAGTCCATGTTTTCCATTCTTCCCATCTGCAAGCAGACGACAATAAAACCCTGAAATCCGGAGAGGTTGGGTGACTTCCAAGGTCACAGAATTAGTGAAATAATTAAGGCTGGAATCCAAGGCTCTGATTCACATCCAATGACTATTCAATTACACTATGGTCACTCTGGCTTTACCACTTACTACTTATGTGTCCATGAATAAGCTAATCAACTTCGTGCTCTAATTTTCTTATCTGTGGAAAGGGGACATAATTAGAACCTTTCTCTTTGAGTTCATGAAGATTGAATGAGACAATTCCAAGAAGTGCCTTGCACAGTGTCTGGCTTATAGTAAACATTCAATAAACAACAACTCTCATTGTTCTTACTGGTGTTATTAATATTTCCATCTTAAACATGAAGAAACTAAGTATTAGAGCCCCAAAAAGACTTGACAAAAGAATAATATTTTAAAATACTTGCTTTTAAACTGTAAACCCTAATGTGTTCCGAACCCTGAGATGATTACTCTTAGGATCACGCATCTTAAGACAAATATGTTTTGGACCATCAAGAACCTTACCTCACACACCAATAATGCCTCAGAGTCTTGGTTAAGAGCCCCAGCATCCAGGAAGATAACTGAACACAGGCTGCCCTTCACTTTCAGCTTCCTTATCCACAGAACCCAGGCTGGTCAATAAAGCTGTCAGCAGACTGAAATTCTAGATTTCAGATTCTGACCTGCCTATATCTTTAATTGCTCAAAATTTAAGTTTTTGTTAATCCTCTAACCTGTTTAATGAAGTACAATAAATGTTTGAGGATTAATGAACATGTAATAAGAAAGAAGAGATGAATTTACCAAGGATGCCTGATAGATAAAAGAATGAAAGCCGTTAGAGAAACAATATTAAAAGATGTGATTAACTGTACATAAGAGAGATACAATTAGCATTGCTGTTTTCAGAAGGAACCTCATCACATGCATCAGATTAAATTGCCCCTTTTGCCTACAAATAAACCAGAGACTTGTCTCCTCTTTAATGGAATTCAACCCTTGGCTCTTATGAATCAAGATCAGATTGTAACATTCTTGCCTGATAAGACTAGAATTATTTCTAGCCAATTCAGAAGCTGCTCACTCTTGGCTATATAGATCATTACCAGAATTAAAATATAGGAAAGAAGCCCCAGCTTTCACACACATCAGGGGAGAGGAAAGAGAAAGGGGGAGAAAACCTATGGGTAGAAATCAGTTAGACCAGCTCATGGCCTTTGCACACTCTTAAGACTCACTCAAAGGACAAGATCAAATTCCAATTCATATTTCCACTCGTTGCTCATTCCTGTAGCAGAAAAATCCACTATAGAGGGAAGAGAGAGGACGGTGTCAGACCCTTGCTGGGCATTTTGTACATTTTGAAGCCCTTGAGTGTGCATGATTCTACTCAAGCTTCACACCAACGCTGTGAGGTCAGCAAGCAGACATTCCCATATTATGTATGAGGAAACTAAGTTCCCAAGAAGTTCTGTGACTTGCCCAAATTTGAATTATGGAGGCTTTTTACTCAGTAGTAATCAGGCAAAAATTCAAATTTAAGTTCTTGTGGTTTCAGTATAATGCTCTTAGTTACACACACACACACACACACACACACACACACACACACTGAATTCAAAATACTCCCAAAAATCCTATCACCTCAACTCGGTAAGAGAAATCTAGCATAACATGGGAGGAACATGAACACAGGAAGGAAGTTTAATTTACTGAGTATCTATTACAAGCCAACCACTCTTCTGGGTCAGCTACATTCACCATAGCCTCACACTAGCTCTGCAAAGGATGTTACTGTCTCCATTTCACAGATGAGGAAACTGAGTCACAGGATGGTTAAATGATTTGCTGGGGCTTCAGTTTGCTCCTCTATGAAACTGTAGGATTGGACTTGATGATCTCTAAGGTCCTGTGATTACAAGAAAAGCAAAGAAGCTGCTCTACCATGCAGTGGAAGGGAAGGCTCGGGTCTTGTTTCCTACTCGTCAGCTCTCTCCCTGGTGTACAAAGGCCAACCCCGACTCTCTGAAACTGTCTCAGGCCAAAGAGGAAAAGCTGTTTTCTGAGAAGCAAGAAACCCAGTGGAAGTTTCTTTTGTCTCTCTCCAAGTAAAAGATCCCTATGGTTCTTAGAGCACAGCCCAGACGCACTACCCTGAGGATTCCCAGGAAACTGCAACTTTCGGCCAGGCAGCCCCATATGCTGAGGGGGAAGCCCCCATACACACAACCAGAACAAACTCCCTGAAAGCCCCATAGAGCCACCAACCTTCTGTGCACCTCCCCAGATCTCACCTGCCTGGGACCTCCACTCCTCAGAGCAGGAATCCATAGCCCTGAGACCAAGCCACACTGGGGAAGGGATTTATAAAAGTGTCTGACCCAACCAAGGTTGATTTCCCTTTCCTGATATTAATACTAGCAGCTGCTGCCATCTGTGCACCCTTACAACGTGCCAAGCAGGGCCCCAAGTTCTTTGCACAGCATGCAATATTCAGTCCTTTCCATAATTCTGTGCTGTGGACACTGAGGTTACACCTGTTTTACAGGTAAAGAAACTGAGGATCAGAGGTTAAATAAACGGCCTATAGTCACACAACGAGGAAGGGAAGAACCTCGGAAGTCAAACATAGGTCTTCTGACCTGGCAGCTTGCACTCTTAGCAGCCTCCCCCAGGGTCTGGCACCGTGCCTGGTGTTCACCAAGTGCGTGTTGAAAAGCAAGCATGTCCATATGGTAAAAGGACAGGGAGCCCTTCAAGGGAAGAGTGCCTGAGCTCTGGGAGGAAACTCACACATGCCTACAAACATGCTACAAAAAAAGCAGTTCTCAAAAGAGCAGGGACGCTTTGCACACAACTCTGGGGAAATGAGCCACAGCCCTCCCAGAGCCTGAAAGTGAATAGGGACGTAGGGTGAATGGTACCTGGTGTTTACACTTATGTGAGCTTCTTTTTTCCTGAGGGTTGATTCACAGCACAGTCAAAATTCACAAGTTTCAAAAAATAAAGTAGAATCATCTCCAGATAAAGTCTCGACGGGGAAGGGGATGCAGTAAACCCAACATAGAGACAAAGGAGAAACTTCCATTCATTCACTTAGAACATATACTGTGTACCAGTCTCTATTCTTACAAAGACTACAGGGGAGAGACCTTGATAAAAACAACTTCAAATGATACAGCGTTAACCACCATTTGGCGATGGATCCAAGAAGGAAAAGTGAATTATGAGAGTACTTATTGGGGTAATTTGATTTAGTTTGATGAGATCATGGCAGCCCTAAGTGAAGACACTGAAACAGAAGTATGAAAGATGAATAGGAGTTCGTCGAGGCAAGGGAGGGTGGCAGTGGGAAAAGCGTTACAGGGTGAGGGAACAGCATATGCAAAGTCCTGCAGTTTGGGTGCCGAAAGAAGGCTGGTGGGGAAGATCACGACAAGGTGAGTAAGAACAGATGGGCCTGGAGAGCAATAGGGCTGTGCTCAGGGTGTTCCATTATGTTGCAAGCACCACGCGAAGTCACGAAGCTGGCAAGAGACAAGAACAGTTTGTAGTTTTTGGTAAGACTGCACTGGCTATTGTGCAGAGAATGGGTGGGGGCTTAAGAGAGATTAGTTATGAGGCGAACGCTTTCATCCAGTTAACCACAAAGAGTAGCTCAGGGAGGGTAACAGATTGAAATGGTGAAATGTGTACTGAGTCAGGTGACATTCGCAGCAGGGATTAGGTTGGGGGGGGGCATTATAAACAAGACTGGGAAGAGCTGGCCCCAATACCTTCCACTCAGACTTTGCAGCAGCTCCAGAAGTGATGGGTACTAGGATGAGTACCAGAAATGGGGTTACCTGAGGTCTCAGCATTCCTAAACACCTGTCTCCTCATTTGGACAAAGCCAAGGGCAGCACTGGGTGGATGCTCCCCCAGCTTTCCCTCATGTGGGACCCCTCCCTACTGAAAGCTATGTGGGCGGTCCCCAATCAGTGCTCCCTGGGGCAGGAGGAGAGGTAGCACTGCTGAGAAGAAAACAGATGAGAAGCAAATCCCCCGCTTTTTGCAGAGGGGAGTCTATGGCCACTAGGCTCCACAGAAGGGAGAAACAAGGGAAACTCAACTCAAACCCTGCCCAACCTCAAACTAGATTCTTTCTAATTAAAGACAAAGCCCAATACTATCGGAAACGTATGCCATCATTTTTAAGTGGCAGCCTTTACCTCACTGCAAACCAACTTTCCTAGAGTGCTTTAGTAGACACATTGGCTATAATCAAATGGCTAAATCCAGAACAGAGGACAGGGGATGATGACTCCACCCAGGAGGCACCATGCCTGGCTGAGCCAACAGGACCCTCCCCACTTCCAGAACAGCCTCTCATGGCAGCCCTGAGCCCTCCACAAGTCCACCCCCACTAACATTTCACAGAGAAGCCCCCTGATCCCTTACCCCCGCACCCCTGCCCCAGTGCTGATGGTTCCATCAGAACCCTATGAATGATGATAACAGCTACAAGGCATCTACTGGGAGCCAGACCAACAATTCAGATAAGTAGTGTCATTCCATTTATACTGATGATGAATTAGAGACTCAGAAAGGTTAAGCAAGCTGTAAGCAACTTAACTAGGACTGGAACCCCAGACCTGACATCTGAGCCACGCTTAACCATTTTGCTAAACCTCCCCCTGGACCCCCTTGGCCATTCCTCAGAGCTGTGGCCAAGGGAGTAGGGGAAGGGCTGGCAGCGTCCAGTTCTGCAATGAGAATGAGAACAGTCTTCACTCTGCCTTCGCCTGACAGCAAGCCCCTGAGTGCCCACCAGACTGAAATAAGGAGAGAGGGCTCAGAGCTAAAAAAAAAAAAAAAAACATTTAAAAAGTCAAGGGCCCAAGAGCTGGGCAGTCTGAGGCCATTGGAGCACAGCTCTCAGAAACGGATGGCCTAAAATCCCAACTCTAAAGCTGAGTTTGACAGCTCTTCCTGACCTCCTGACTGTCTCCAGGGCTGACAGCATTGTCCCCCTGCCTGGTCTAACCTGACATTGTCCCACCTCTTGTGGATTCCTCTAAGGCAGCCAGAAGCAGGTGGGCATGCTGGTTAAGAGCAAGCCCCAGAGGGACATCTGGGTGGCTTAGTCGATTAAGTGTCCAACTTCAGCTCAGGTTAGGATTTCATGGTTCGTGGATTCAAGCCTCATACTGGGCTCTGTGCTGACAGCTCAGGGCCTGAAGCCTGCTTAGGATTCTGTCTCAATCTGTCTCTGCCTCTCTCTCTTTCTCTTTCAAAAATAAGCATTAAAAATTAAAAAAAAAAAAACATAGCAAGGCCCTGGAGTCACACCACTAGGATCCCAGCCTTGGGGACCTTGACAAAATCATTTCCCCTTTCTGAACCAGAATTTCCCCATCTGCAAACTGGGAAGGACAGTAATAACACTCAGCGCATGAGGTTGCTGCAAGGATTACCTGAGGCAGTGCAGGTTAAGGTGGCCCGTGACAGGCTGTGTTGGCTGTCCCAACCTTCTACCTGGAAAATGGTCCTTCCATCCTGCAAAACAGCACTGACCATGTGAGCCCTGCTGAGACTTTCTGGATGTGGGCATACCGACGTCCATATGTAGGAAACTGGTCTAAGCACCAGCACTCACAATCATGAACCCACTGGAGCCTCACTAGACACCTCTGCAATCACCTTTTCTGTGCAACTGATATGGAAAGCGCCTTAGCCAAGGCTACACAGCCAGTGAGGACTGCTCTAGGAAGAACTGAAACCTCATCCAGTGCCTGCTCCATTATTTCACACCCTCCCTTTGTGCCTTCCTGTCTAAAACATGCTGATAAGTATTTTACCATTCATTTAACGAGACCATATTCTGGGCCAGAAACTGTGCTAGGCTCTGCCCTCAGAGATGAACATGTGGCGTAAACAGAAGATTGCAATTCCAGGGAAGGGGGCCTGGAGGGTCTGCCAAGTTCCCTTAGGGACACAAAAGAGGTAGTAATCAACCCTGTTGGAGAGAGGAGGGTGGAGAGCAAAGTATGCTGGGAGGAGAGACAACACAACCAGGTAGACAGGCGGGGCTGGGGACGGTGATGCAGACCCTGGCGTGTGAGAGGTACTTGTGGGACCTGTAGCTGGAGTGGCCGCCTACAGTTGTGGTGCTGTCGCTTCATGCCTGTGTGATGCCTTAGTCCACAGTCCTAGGGTTCCCCTGACTGATTCCCAGCAGTTGTCCTAGCTCTTTCCTCCGTCTACTTCATACACCCCCAACCCACAGGCACGATGTCCCAAGTGCTGTCCTCTCAGAGGCCACAGTGGTCTGGGAATGTTTGGCTCCTGACACTCGCCAGAGAAGCCAATGAGACCCAGGCAGCCTTAGTTGCAGATGCACGAAACCTTCACCTTGTACTTTGCACCAGGGCTGCTTCTGGGCCAGGATCTGAGGACCACACTGCCCCCTGTGCTGGTGAGGCCAGGCTGAGTCATGCCTCTCACCCCTCAGGCGCCTTCTCTGGCTCCCAGCTCCAGGGTCCTCCACAGGCTTCACTAAGCCTGCTGAGTCAGCTGCTTTTTTACTATCAAAAACTACTATTTGGGGGGCACGTGGGTGGCTCAGTCAGTTGGGCATCTGACTTTGGCTCAGGTCATGATCTGACAGCTCATGAGTCCGAGCCCCACATCAGGGTCTGTGCTGACAGCTCAGAGCCTGGAGCCTGCTTTGGATTTTGTGTCTCTTTCTCTCTCTGCCCCTTCCCCTCTGGTGCGTGCTTGCTCGTGCTCGCGCTCGCGCTCTCTCTCTCTCTCTCTCTCTCACACACACTCAATCAAAAATAAACATTAAACCTACTATTAAACATTAAACCTACTATATTTTTAATGCATACTATATTCTAGGCCGAAAAGATCTTTTTAATTGAAATGAATATTCTGCCCAGGATCTACAATTCATGCTGACACATGCTGTCCCCAAGGAAGATACTTGAGCCTTTGTCCTTCGGAACCTTCCTTGACAGGAACCTGTCAGCTCTTTGTAGCCTCATAATATTTTTCTTTGGAGTGATGAAAGAATCTGAGTGCTTCTACTCCAGAAAGCACATTTATTTTAGGATTATTTCAGGGACCAAATGTCTCTGTGATAACAAGATCCTTTCTCCCCTTCCAAATGTGGGCCTGTGAAAATGATTCAAATAAGAGGCCCGCTATTTTCTAGCAATCTGTAAGACTGCAGCCATATACCCCAAAGTATCCCCAGAGATAGAAGAGTAAGATTAAATAATTCGAAGATAATTTCTTCCATGAAAAGAATAATGTTGCCATCAAAATGAAAACCCTTGTAATAAAACCAAATTATGCTGAAACCTTGGGAGCACTCTGCCTCTCTCCTGCCATTTCGAGACAGCGCTTCTGCAGAAACCACCGCTAGAATTGTCAGCACAGGACTCATATCAGAGGCAGAGGCCGAGGGAATGCAGATGTCCACACTGCCTGGTCAGGCCATCAGTTTTCTCCAAGGGATAGCAGAAACTAGGTCTAATATAAGTACCAAGTGATTGAGCATACAAGAGGAGAACAGAGAACATAGCTAATACCAAGGAGGCCAGAAGCAAGATCTGTGAGGCCTCAAGGAAATCAGAACAACCAGTCAGAATAATGGCAGCCACTGCTTTTATCTCTCTGGCTCTCCAGGTTGGTGGGCTGAAGCTTTCCCGTTTTGTTTGGGTCTAAACAGAGAGCAGACACAAAGGCAAATCTAGGTATGATTGCAAGGAAAGGCAAGAGATGGGACTTCCAGGGAAAGAGGAGAGACAGCCCCACTGGGTGCCTCTACAATCAAGTTCTGCCAGATGAGGGGTTCGAGCAAACCATGCACAAAGCCCTTCCAACGGCTAAAATGAAAGAAACTATCTTTAAGTATCTGCATAAAGAAAATTAAGTAGCACAGCACACCAAAAAGACTGGAGGTATTTCCTCTTATATTTAAGGGTATGTTCATGACAGGCTGAGTTAAAACACAGGGACACACATTGGTCGTTTTGGAAGCACTGAGAAGGGGCACCAAAACAGTTGGAAATGAAGCGCACAGGTTGACATCGAAGGACCAGCCTCTCAGGTAAAATATGCAGACACTACATGCAGAGAAAACAAATGGTGTTCACTAGGGATCCTAAACCTGAAGACTCCAACAGACTGCCTGGCCTGCACAATCAGGTTTGTGGTGGAGCAGCTGCTTACCAGGCAGTGAGGAGCTCCAAGGAAGCACTTATTTCATGATGTTTAATGATCATCTGGGTGTCAAAAGGCTTGTTGGTCTTCCAACTAGCCAGGGGGCAGAGAGGAAAAATGCAGTGTGGCCTCAGACTCTAGTATGACCAGTGCACAATGTATCCAGTGCCGAAGAGAGGGTTTTTCCTCCCGTGTCCCCTCTCCACCCTTCCTACCCCCAATGCACCTCTCCAGCGGCAGCAGGCTCCCTTCCTTCTCCCTGTCCTTCTGCCCACTCTGACTTCCCAGGGGTGGGGCTTAGTTATTGGAGGATGTGCAGAGCTTGGCCAACAGTGGTGCTCAAGAGGGTTTGGGAAGTGAATACACAATGGATGACTCTCTAGGCCTCAGGCGTGAGGGCCGTGAGGTTAAGAGCAACTTGACTTAGCATGCTCCATCTCCTACATTCCCATTCCTTCCCCTCCTCCGGAGCCTCCTCCCCACCCCTCTTAAGTCCTGCTCTCCCAAAAGGACCTGATGCCAGCACTTCATTAGCTCTCAGGCCATTTTCTCTGCCCTGGGACTCATGTATTTTAAGCTGTGTCCCCGGGATGAATAGGGTTTATATTTGAGGAATGTCCAAGTCTTCATAGACTAATAGGAGGGAGGGAAGGGGGGAGGAGAGAGAGAGAGACTGAAAAGTGTTTGAGCCCTTGGAGTGCCTGGGTGGCTCAGTCAGTATGGATTTGATTCTTGGTTTCAGCTTATGTCATGATCTCATGGTTCATGGGTCTGAGCCCCACATCTGGCTCCATGCTGACAGTGTGGAGCCGCCTTGGAGTTCTCTCTCTCCATCCCTCTCTCTCTCTCTGTCCCTCCCCCTACTCTGCTGTCTCACTCTTTCTCAAAATAAAAATAAATAAACTAAAAAAAATAAGCGTTTGACCTTGTGCAAGTTAAAGAAGGTGGGGGGAAGCAGGATAAAATGCAGAGAAGCTTCGTAAGATCACCAAAAGCAAGGGAACCATGACCCCTAAGAGAGAAGCCAGGAAGAGCATTAATTAAGGCACTGATGCCACACAGACCTGAATTCTAATTCTAACTCTGCCACCTCCCAACTGTGCAATTTTAGACAAACCACTTGACAACTCTAGGCCATTTCATCATCAGGAGAAAAAGGATGCTAATACAAGGCTCCCAGGACTGCTGTGAGGAATAAAGGAGCTGAGGTGGATAAAACATTCAGGGGAGTGCCTGGCACACAGAAGAAATTTGAGAGCTAGGAGCTGGTACACTATTTGTATTTCTAAATCAAAGGGGGGCCTCTGGTGTGCAAATAAGGTATTTTCTTAAGTTATAGGACAGCACTAACTTTTAAAATCTGTAGACCCTCTTCACACACAAGGAGAAAAGCTTCTAGGATCTCAGGAAATAAGGGAGGAAGACAGCTTTTTAAAGAGAAAAAAAAATGCTCGGGGAAGAACAGAGACAGCTTGATGTTAAGTCTTCCCACATAACACCGCTTATGGTATTTAAATATTTTTTACAACTTGAAAACCATTGCAATTTTTACACTATTACAGGGGGTGAGGGGAAAGTCAAGACTTGTTTCACTATTTTTGTATAACCAGTTTCCTGCACTTTTGACAATTAGAGCATATTTCTAAGATATGTGTTTCTCTGCCCCTACCCACCCGTCTCCAGAGCTCAGAACAATATAGTAGGGTTACAGTGGGCAAAGGAACTCAAGGGCAAGTACTCAAAACTGAGACGACAACTCAGGCTCACCTCTGGTGCCAACTCTAGTTGACTGGCCTGTGCCTTGTCTTCCAGAAGTCAGTGATTA
>PISW01016234.1:0-13950 GCA_004023785.1 Mungos mungo | reverse complement strand
TCACGCTTACTAATGGATATATATTCACTTCAAATGTACCCTTAACAAACCACTGTAAAATCACTGTATGATCCTTGGTCAAAATACATATTAGAATCTTTCAAGAACCATTCTTGTTCCTCTGATGGATGGATCTGTGAGTTGTGCATTCCACACTGTTCAAACTAATGCTAATTACTGAGTCAAAGTAGACTGACAATAATCTTTTACCTTTTTACAGAAGAGTGAGCGATACTTTTCTCAGGTATCTATAAAATCTCTTTTCAACTACAGACCTAATACTCTTGACTTGTTACAAGTGCTATTATGAAGATACACTCAGATATTCATGAGCTGCTACCGTATTTTTTCAAAACACAATCCTTTTGTTATATATATCTAATTTTCCTAATTATCTACCTCACTTCCTTTTTTCTTTCTTAAAGTTCTATTTATTGCTGAGAGAGAGAGATATCACTCAAGTGGCGGAGGGGCAAAGAGAGAGGGGACAGATGATCTACTGCAGGCTCCACGCAGACACCAGGGAGCCCGGTGCTAGGCTCAAACTCACCAATGTGAGATCACGAACTGAGCCCAAGTCCAATGCTCCATCGAATGGGCCACTCAGGCTCCCCTCTATCTGATTTCTTATAAGGCACGTATTCATGTCATATACAACTTTGGATTCAAAACTATCAGAGGTGTGTCTCATCTACAACATATAAGAAAGTGACAGGAACTTCCTATTGTACAAGACAAAACGATTAAATGAAGTAAATTCTACTTTAGAATAAGATAACCACTGAGAATTTATTATAGCCTGTGAGTTCTAACTTCTAACTGTTCTAGGTCCCTTATGGCATTAACATGCAGAAATGCTAGGATACACAGAGATACATTAAATTATTTCACCACTGAGCAACGGAACACAGAGAGGAAATCTTAAATTTCAGTTAATATAAAGTCAAATAAAGTTCTTTTTCTTAATTTTTTACTGTCTTTATTTTATTTTGAGAGAGAGAGACAAAGAGTGAGCGCGGGAGGGGCACAAAGAGAGGGAGACACAGAATGTGAAGCAGGCTCCAGGCTCTGGGCTGTCAGCTCAGAGCTGAAGCGGGGCTCGAATCCAAGAACCAGGAGATCACGACCTGAGCGGAAGTCGGAAGCTTAACCGACTGAGCAACCCACGTGACCCAAGACAAAGGACGTTCTTATTTGAAACCAGAATACATGTGATCTCAGTCTCCAGTGTTCCCGGGATTTCTGCATCGAACTCCCATATGCCCACTAGTACAATGACACACTTGTCACAAGAAGCAAAACAGAATTTAGAAATGGCAGAGTTCCTCGAAATGCAGAGATACCCTCTGGGACTCTCAAAGCAATGGAGAAGCTCTCACATTATGGAGATCCTCAATGGGGGGGGTGGGGGGGGGACCTGGACTGGAGCTGAAATACTGTCCTCGGAGAATCAAAGAACATGACAAGTCAAATAGCAGATGTCCCTCTGTGAGAGGGAAAGACATAAAACGGGACTTCACAAACGATTTTCCATTCAAGGACAGCTCCTTGAACTACACTTCAAGTTCTATCTACCCCCTTGACACCGGCACCTCACCTCGGTCGTCTGCTTCCTTCCCACCTACCTGAGTGTGAGGCTACTGTCTCCTGTCTCTTCACACCCCACAGCTCCTTCTCGTGCTCCAAAAAGATGACCAGGTCTGGTTTGGATACTAGGAGACCTGTTTATCAGAAAGAAGGAGTATAGTTATTGCTGGAGACTCTACCTTTCAACTAAGTACTGTACTCAGTAGACCAGAGAAGACATGGGAGAATTCTAAAAAATGACTTCCCCAACGCTGTTGCCGCAGAGGGAGCCTCTTCAGAACCTGCAGGAGGAGGTACAAATACTCCCATCATGACCTCCCTTCCAAGGACACCGATACAATAAGCAGGAAAAACTGGAGTTTGAAATATGGGCAGTACCATCTTATGCCACTCAGCGTTTAGAATTCCTATGAATTTATAGAAATCATGGTAGCACCTGACAAAAAGGGAGGCTGCAGCTGAAAAGGAATCCTCATGAGGTATTTCCCTATATCTACAAATCCTGCAGGGATCCGGATTCCACTCATGCAAAGAGGAACTTCCAAGTAAGAGTCTTCAAAGGACAGAACAAAACCCTGAGTGTGATTTGGGAAATCCGGAAGGAGTGATCCTCACCCAAGAAGAGGAGGTGCCCATAGGTCTCTAGTATCACATCCGTGTACAGTTCCCGCTGACTGTGGTTCAGGCATTCCCACTCTTCCTGAGAGAATTCTAGAGCCACGTCCCGGAAGGTCAGGTGTCCCTGAAATAAATACCAGAGTGATCCAGTGGCCATTGGCAGTGTTCATAATGGTACCTAAGATGAAGGAGGCAATGACTGTCACCAGGCAGACTCCAAGAACTGACCTTCACTGCTTACCTGCTTGTACCCACTGACCAGAGTCCCTCATTTTACTTAACCTCTTTTTTCTCTCTTATCTTTTCCTTCTGGCAAATACCCTATGGACACAGTCTCCTGTGATGGACACAGAAAACATTCAACAAAATGCAAACCCTGCCCTTGGGCAGGCCCACTTTGAGCTTAGCCCCTGACTCATTCCTGTTCACATGGATGATGGAGCTGACTCATGCAGTGAGGACAGTTACCTTGACCTCCTTGTAATATCAAACTCCACCCAAGGAGGAGCACAAACCTCGCTTACAAAAGACACAAAGTATGTATAGAGGTGACTCCTCAGGTACATGTGCCACCTTATGTCCAGTTCTACATAAGATGACAAGGCTCCACTTCCTAAATATACACTGAATCTGAAAGAAAAGGAAAACATCACACACACACACACACACACACACACACACCCGTGATCTGTGAGTCTCTCATTTAAATAGTTTTCTTCTGATCTCTTTATTGGCTAGAAATCAGTTTTCCTTTCTGTGGTGACAACCTCCCTTGCTGTACTTTCATTTCGGACTCTAATAAATTCAGGATTTTCAGACACAAAAATGTGTCAATCAAGTGATTCTGGTTTTCATTTTCTGAAACTATAAAGCAGTACATAAGAGGGTATTTCTGTGACCAGAGTGGGGGGTAAAATAAAACCTTCTTTGCCTTTTTTTCTCTTACATATTCTATCATGTTTTGCCCTTTTTCTCTCTACCTGGTGATGACACTCTTTCAGAGGCAGAACTTCAAGGGGACACATGATTCTTTCTACTCAAGGAAATTCCCATATGTTAGCAACTCTAAAGACAGCTGCTTTAGCCTTCTTTCCTAATTCCTACTAAATTCTCACCCGACCAACCTTACTCAGAGGTAGGAACGTCTCTATGCCCTTATTTGGCAGGAAGAAGTTACAGAAGATGGGACCTTCTATCTTTAACAACCTTATAAATGTAAGGGTCAAGGGTGAAATGACGAGGGACACAAAGTCAAGAGACATGCAGCTTCAATTAAATTTCCTTACACTTTGCAGCTTAATGATACACACTTGAGACATGCAAACGTGCCCTTCCTCCAGGAACACATAGCCGCTCTAGTGCCTTAATGTTTATTATTTTTTTTAATTAAATCCTTCAGACAGGCAGAGTGACATTCTTTTAGCACTGGGCTGCTACGTGAAAGAAAGTTCTATTGAAGCTACATGTCTTTTGCCTTTGTTCTCCTCATCAAAAACTACAAGCAAAAAGCAACTCTGACAAAAGAAATTTCCAGGTGAAATGTGATGGTTTCTCAACCCTGCTCAGTAAATCTAAGAGCTTTGGGAACAATGTGGGGGAAGATCAACATCACAGGGGAGACATCTGGCAGAGAGCACTGAGCCAATTCAAGTAGCAAACATGAACTATACTAAAGCTAATTCTATTACTGTCTAAGACACACCAAAGGACACATAATCACTCAAGTGTTCTGTTCAATCAGGTTATCAACCTAATGACGAGCACACAGTGCATTTATACAAAGTTCCATCACATATCATATCAGTAGAACCTGCTTTGAGGCAAACAGGCTTGAGCAATGCATTGTAGAGGGGCCCACAGGGACCACCTGGCTGAACAGACACAGGCCAGCAGGGGACCCGCCTCAAAATATCCATAGGCCCTAACTAACTAAGGAACAGCTACTAACAACCAGGCAGAATTACCAAATAAGGGCAAAGTCCTTAAGTCGCCATACCTCCTCATCATCCCCCTACAAATTCAGCCCCAACTCACTGCCTCCTGGCAGCAGCCTCTCCTCTGCTGTCCTGTCCCCCACTCCCTTGAGGGTTCTTCAGAAATCTAGGGTCTAATTCTGCTACAGGTGAATTCTGTTCACCGCCCATGCCCTCGGCGTCCTCAGGATCATCAACCCGTATTTGGGAGCACTCATCTCAATGGGAGAAACCCCACATGGAGGCACCTGTTTCCATGTCCTGTCATGTCTAGTATGTTTTAAACATAATATCTTTTTCACATTTTACAAACAAAGACCACGACCACCAACCCTGCTTTTTTAAGGTTCCAAATTATTCTTGGCCTCATATCCATCCTGAATATTTTTGCTGCAAAGAGGAACTTTTCTTATAGCACGAGGAGAGGACATGTCGCCACCAGGTGTCACAATGGGGTTGTGAAGGGTGACTGCTCATATACTGTGCAGCTGGGAGAGAGAAAGGCAAAATGGGAGCCTCCAGAAGGACCACTCCAGAAGGACTCTCATACGCTTAAGAGACTTCCTAAGATACTGGAGGCCTTGTATTTTTCACTTTCTTAATCGTGGTCTAAAGAGAAATACTGAAGAAGGATCGGTTCTCCTTGACCGAAATCCCAGACCCCCCCAACAGCAATCAGAATCTTGAACTCAACGCCTTCCCCTTTGGATCTGTCCTAAAGGGAATGTTTGCAATACATTCAGGACTTTATTTCAAAGTGACCAATGTTGATGCCACAGTGAAAGCCTGGTGGAAAATGTAGAGAAATCCTGCTGCATACAGGGGAGAAGAGCTCTAAAGACCTAACCTTGAATATCATTCCTGAGAAGGTTTGGAACTTAGGTGAAAACATGAGGCAGAAACATCACAAATAAAGAAATCCACATTTGTGATTTTGAAATCCACAGAAGTGGAGGGGGGAGGAGGACACAGCATCTGAGCTGGCACACCATACTTACCTGAGAGCTGACCATTTCTTCTTCTGTCCACTCGTCCTGTAGATTTCATTCTCAGACGGAATGTGTGGAGAAATCACAGCTGCATCGGGAGAAAACGCCTTTAAAGGCACCAAGAGAACTTCTCACCAGAAACGTGCTCACTGGCCGGCAGGACTTTCCAATACAGAAAGGCCCAGCTTCCTAGTTTGCTGGAGTTGAGCTCCAGTCGGTCCAGGGGTCTCTGAAGGATGGATGGTGTCTGGGAGAGAGGGATGAGAGAACCATGAAATTCTTTCTGATCACCAGGCAGGCATCTCTGCTCTGAGACTCAGCTTTATGTATGCTTAAGGGAATGGGTAACAGCCCAGAAGTGGCATTTGACTTGGATAATGATTTCTCATTGATATGTAAACATTTCCCAGAAGATAGATTTGTAGAAGATTCATGCATAATCTTGATCAATAGTGATTGACTTAGGAGACTTAGATGTTTATCACATGGGGAAAGAAGGTATCTTGAGACATTAAATACAAGACAATGTTTTTAGCATAGCAAAGGCACAAGTTAGTTCCTTGAGAGCCTGTGTCCATAGCATGTCTGCTTAAGGGGAAGTATAAGGAAAACAGGATTCTCAGGAAGCACAAAGTTTGCTCCCATTATCACAACAGAAGTTCCTACCAATAATGCCCTTCACAATGTGCAAACAGCATGTTGGGCCAGAATAAGGGGAAAAGTCACTCCAGATACCAATCAACAAACTGCCTTGGGGGGGTTCTGTGCACCAGCAAAAACATGGATTGGGAGTGGATATTCGTCACCATCTGACAACAGGAGGCCTTGCAAATCTGCCTTAACCTCACAGGGAGTATTCTCAACTAGTGAGTTCAGAATGGTGCCCAACAAATTTCACTTTTTTCTTTTTGCTTTCAATGGAACAATTTTTCTAAATAATCATGTTTTCCTGTTTCCTTTTCTCAAAATTCTTTTCCTTAAACTGCTTTAATTTTTTTTTCATTTTTTTCCTTCATTTTATTTTGGAGATAGAGCATGAGCATAGGAGATGGTCAGAAGGAGGAAAGGAGAGAGAGGGGACAGGGAGGAAGGGATGGGGAGAAAGAAGGGGAGGAAGAGAAAGAGATAGAGAGAGAGAGATTGATTGATTGTTTCATTCATTCATTCCCAGGCAAGCTCCATGCCCGACACAGGGCCTGATCCCATGACCTGTGGATCATGACGTGAGCTGAAATCAAAGGTCAGACGCCAAATAAACTGAGCCATCCAGGAGCCCTTAAAAATGGTTCCATCGTATTATGTCCTATTGGATACATACAGAAGTTATACAACAAAATAATTTTTGTTGGCTATTGTTAAGATGCTGTGAGGTCCAGAATCCCTGTTTCTACAACTCCATTTACTAAATACAATCCTTGCATTTTACCCCCTGTATTAGTTTCCTGGGGCTGCTGTAACACAGTATAACCAACTGGGTGTCTTAAGACAAGAGAAATCCACCCTGTTGGAGATCCGGAGGCCAGAGATCAGAAATCAAGGTGTCAGCAGGGCCCCGAATCCTCAGAGGTGGGGCAGAACCCTTCCCTGCCTCTCCCTAGCTCCCCCTGCTGGCTGGCAGTCCTACCAGCCCCAGGACCTGAGGCTAGGACACTTCCATCCCTGCCTCTCTTATCACGTGGTGTTCTCCAAGAAGGCCTCTGCATCCAGGGGACCTCAGTCACACTGGATGATGGGCCCATCCTACTGACCACGCCTTAACTTGAGTCCTTCTGCAAGGGTCCTATTTCTAAATAAGGCCACACACGTTCCACAGGTCGAGAGGTTACGATGTCACCACATCTTTCTGGGGGGACACAGTCCAACACGAAACAACATGCTCTGCAGTTTTTAAAGAGGGGCTAGAGCAGAAGGCATTTTCTACGTTTAAGCGCTTTCCAAAATATACAATCGTCAGAAGGCAGGATACTGGGGGTTTCTTTCCTCTCTGCAGGATAAGTCAGACCACGGTGGATCGACAACAGACCTCAGCACATGCGACACCCCCTCCGGATCACGGCCCTTCGTTGCCCAAGGCTGCTGGCGCTGTGGGGGCTGAGCTGGGATGCTCACCCGGCCGCCACCAGCTCTGACGCGAAACGCTGCAACGGACTCTCAAAAACATGCTTGGCACAGACACTCCGCTCTCCGGTGCCTGCTGCATCATAGTCAAGCCAACATTTTGGATTGAGGGCACAAGGATGACTTTTCAAAAGTATATTACTGAACCGGGAAGAGGAATACGCTAGAAAAGCTGCCTCGGGTTGGTTCTCACTATTGAATTCACATGAATCCTGTCTAAAAATACAGATTTAAAAAAACAAGAACAACTGGAACAAGATCTTACCGGTTAGTCCAGGCCTAGGAGAGCAAAAATTCGTCCTTGCATCTTTCAACACGACCACCTGGAACCACGTGGATTCAAGACTGTGATTCTGGATAAGGAAGCAGCAGGCAGGCAGACAGGCCACAGGCCCTCCAGCCCCCAGGGGATCTGTGTGACACTCTTGGGACACTCCCACCTGCCCAAAAACAAAGGAAAGGGGGGAATAAAAGGTTACCTGAGAGAGATCAGAATCCGGTAGGACCAGAGCCTCCACACCCCTCCCAGGTGATGGGGGCATCAAAGGAAGAGAAATAGCAGCTGGAAAGTTTCCTTAATCCCTGCAGCCCAGTGACAGAAGCTTGAGGGGGACAGACTAAAATGTTTCTCCAGCAACTCCTAACTCTCTTAATGCTAATGCTTTGCTAGAGAGAAAACCTCCTTAGCCTGACAATAGCTGGGCCCCAAGGATCTTGAGAGTCTTGTTTAGCACAGGAAAGTCGCACCAGAAACTTCCCCTGGACTTCACCTTCCCCAAACCCCACCGGTATAACCAGTCTCTCCTCAAGGACCCCGGGCAGCTCTTACAGCCCACACTCTGGTCCCCGGGCTTCAGTAAAATCACCTTTCTGCACTACAGACGTCTTCAACAATTCTTTCTTGGTTGTTGGCTCCAGACACTGCAAACCCCAGTGACCCCCACTCTCCGCAAAAAAAAACCTCATCAATATTTCTTACTGGTGTTTTGTTGTTATAAAGATGCTGCATAGAAAACTATGAATTTTATGATCATTTTACATTATATACCCCAACAAGCTTCTGTCCCATCAAAATAATTCTATTTTTAGTGCCCAGTAGTTTGGGTTTTTCTTTTTTAAAGATTTTATTTCTAAGTAATCTCTACACCCAACGTGGGGCTTGAACTCACAGCCCCTAGATCCTGAGTACACGCTTCACCAACTAACCCAGCCAGGAGCCCAGGGGCCAACTTATTTAAACGCACAGAAAATATTTTCTGAAAGGAAAACCTATTTTAGGAATACTAATAACTTTTCTTGAAGAGTTACTGCATGCCAGGCAGTGAGCACAGTGCTCTTATATGTATTACTTTATTTATTTCTTACAGGAGTGCTGTAGTAGGTTTTTAAAAAACGTGAGTCTTACAGAGGTTAAGGAATGTGCCCAATGTGACACAGCCACTAAGAGGCAAAGTCATAACCAAACCCAGGCCACCTGACCTGGCAACCACATGAGGTGCCCCACGAAAGAGTGATGCCCAGTTCTCGATATTTATTTAAAAAGAAAGCCTTTTCTCTGCTCGGCCAAAAAAAAAAAAAATTAGGTCAAGAAAATATATCAGCAAATCCATTTGTAAGAGTCGCCTTAAGGTGGCGACCAAGCGGCCATTCTGCTGTAGGTTGGAGAAGAACTCCCTGCACCAGTGACCCACACCCCCCTAACCTGCAGACGTGGAATGTCCCTCACCAGTTTGAAAACAGCCAATCATGAAGCCCCAGCTTCCCATCATCCTGACAGAGGAGGCACCCTATTCCATCAGCCACGTCCCTGAAATCCCCTTATTTGATAATCTGCCCTCCCAAGATCAAACCCAGAACCCCCTCACCCATAAAAACCCCGCCCATCGCCTATTAGGCTCGACTTCCTTGACTCCCCACTCCCGGGGTCACGGAACTTCGCCCGGGAATCGCAGATCCCAATGAAGACTTTCTTGGCTCCATAACCTGGTCTCTTTCTTTCCTCTCATCTCTGCCTCCATCTATTAAATCTTACACCATTCTTTCACATTAAGCTCCCATTGACTGTTTTTTAAAGATTTACTTTGGGGTACGGTCACCTGCCTGGCTTAGAGTGTTAAGCAACCTAATTCGGCTCAGGTTATGATATTATGGTTTGGGGGTTCCAGGCATAAGTCAGACACTGTGCTAACTGCTCAGGGCTTGAACCCTGCTCCAGATTCTCTGTCGCCCTCTCTTCTCTCTCTCTGCCCCTCCTCTTATCTGTTTCTAGCTCAAAAATAAAACATTAAAAATTAAAAAAATTATTTGGGGGGAGAGCACGAGCTGGGGAGGGGCGGACAGAAGGGCCAACAGCGAGGGACAAGATCTGAAGCAGGCTCTGCGGTGACAGGCTGATAGCAGGGACCCCGATGTGGGCCTGGAACTCACAAACTGTGAGGTCATGACCTGAGCCTACGTTGGAGCCTCAACCAACTGAGGCACCCAGGCGCCGCCTAACTAAGTACAGATTTTGGCTGAGTTGTTTTTCTTTTTCTGAAAGAAAATTAAGCCTCTGCATTGGCTCTGTACACATGGCCAGGTGTGATTAGTCTACTGTGGTTCTAACGAGTCTTGATAGATATTCACATTTCTCTTTCCAATCACAGGGGAATTCAACATTCTCCATGATGAAGTCTGACCGAATGGATATTTCACGTGTTCCTCCTTTATATGAAAAGTGATGTAAAATAGTAAACGCAAAATAAAATATTACATTTGTCGTCACATCAGGACTGTCCATGATTGTGGTCTTATTATAATCAACACTTTCGAGTGTTCAGTGAACATGCCTTTGAGGAATTAAGGGATAAATACTAACGTTCACTTCAAAAATTCTTGTTTACTTTGAGAGTGGGGCTTGTGGACAATTTGGTTTTCTATTATCAAAAACTGCACTGCTCACAACACGAACATTTGACCACAAAAACGATGAAACACACTAGCCATAAAAACGGACAGGAGTGTGTGCATCATATTCTCTTCTCCCTCCACAGAATTCAGAGAGAGAAGGCTGGCAAGAACGGTGACTCTCCTAACGCCAGGCTTCCGCTCTTGGTGAAGAAATATCTTCATTAAGACTCACTCCGTGGGGCAAGTTCAACGGGAAAGGAGCGAGGAGCCACTTGGGGTTTTCAGCTTCAGATCACGGTCAGGTCCAGAGACCAAATGTCAATCGAGCCAACGACAGCAACTCTCATAACTTCGCCTGAACGGACGTCGCTGGAGACGCCGCTACCCGGCGGAGACGCACCCGGCGAGGCGGGAGGAGAGGTCCCCGACCGACCCCACCCTGCCCCGAGGCGGCCCCACAGCGCAGCCCTCGGGGACCGCCCTCTGCCACGGGTCCCGCGGCACCTGAAGAAACTTCCCAACTCGGGGCGCCCGGCACCCCGCCTGCCCGCCACGCCGCCCCCGCTCCCCGCCGTCCCTCCGCCGTCCCTCGGCCGGCGCTGCAGGCGGCGCGGCGGACTCGGGGGAGCAGCACCACCATCCCACCGGCTCCGGGCACCGTCATGTCACCGCGCACTCACCCGTGTACACTCACCCCTCACGCGAGTTCGGCTCACACGCGCGCACTCTCACCCACGCTCACACGCGGCGCCCGCCCTCCCACGGCATCTCCACCCCCTCCTCCCCTCACCGGGACTGAGCCCCAGAGGAGCACCCCGGCCCAGTACCGCGCCGAGCTGTCGGAACCTTGGGCGGGGCAGCAGCGGTCTGAGGGGACCCCAGCCTGGGACGGCCGCCCCGCTCGCGCAGCAGCTTCCAAAGCAGCGCGAAAGAGGCGCCCGCGACTCAGTGCCTTTAGTTCCGTGGTTTTCAGGGCGGAGCGCCAGCGCGCATGCGCCCCCAGATTGGCGCGGAAGTGGGCGGACGTGCGGGGGGGGGTGGGGGCTGCGGTTCCTGCGCTGCTGGCGCAATCCTCTCGCCTTCAAGAAGTTGCGTCCCGGCGGGGCCACCTCCCAGTCACAGGGGACCTAGTGTTAGGAGCCATTCTGAACTCAAAAGTTGAGGAAACTCCTTGTGACGTAAGGCGGGTTTGCAAGACCTCCCAACGCTAGATGGCGATGGATGTCTTTGCCCCACTCAATTATTTTTGCTGGAGCACCGACCCCCAAGGCACCTGGCTGACTGGTATCAGAGTGACTTGTCCTCTTATCTTAAAATATCCTAATTGTACCTTGTGAAGGAACTTATTATAGGAATTTCTTCTTTTGTGTTTATGGGAGCAAGTATTACATTTCCTGAGAAACCTGTTTTTCTTCAGCTCAAGAAAACAAGCTATTGACGCTGCTCACAAAAACTAACTTATGCCTTTGCTATGCTAAAAAGGGTAAGATCCCCTTGGGTCAGATTGACCATATAGTCAAAAAACAAAAAACAAAACAAAACAAAACAAAACACGTTCTTTTACTCTTCAACCTTGGTAAGTAATTCAAGGTTGAGCGATTGGGCTTGTAACAGGGTGATGATAAAGATCACCAAACACCCAATAGAAGCGAGGCAAGATTTTATTTACTTCCGAGCCAAACCTGATCTCCTTGGTTAAGGAGCAGAGAATAGCCCCCAAAAAGGTAGCAGTGAGCTTATATTGACTTTAGCAAGGCAGCTACATCATCATTTAGTTAGCCAATTAAAGTTTACAGCATTTCAGGACATCCAGTCACAAACAGGACATCCAGTCTGTTTAACAAACAGACAGTAGTTCTGGCGGGACCTTATCAGTTTTCAAGTTCTTTGTCTTAAGAGGGTTTTGAAATGACCAATTGTAGTTAGGCCCTCCAGGTTCTGTGAGATAGTGAATACGTGACTTTCCACATGTATGCTTTGTCTCCTCACCTCCAAATAGGGGGACGGGCATGCAATTTATGACCTAAGTTGTCTGTTTAGAAAGCAGGCAAATTGACAGGTGACATTAGCACCATATGATAATTTCAACAAAGAGCCACATAGTGGTCACCACACCACGTAGTTAGTCAGAACAGTGAACAAAGAGATACATTTGTAATGCAATTTACAGAAGCCAAAACAGCAAGTTAATGATTTTCAATTCTGGGGCACATTGGTGGCTCAGTTGGTTAAACCTCCGACTTCCGCTCAGGTCAGATCTCACGTTTGTGGGGACGAGCCCCGCGTCAGGCTCTGTGCTAACAGCTAGCTCAGAGCCTGTAGCCTGCTTCTGGTTCTGTGTCTCCTTCTCTCTCTCCCCCTCCCCCACTCATGCTCTGTCTCTCTCTGTATCAAAAATAAATAAAACAACTAAAAAAAAAGAAAGCAGGCAAATTGACAAGCGAGATTAGCACCTTCTGATAATATCGACAGAGAGCCACACAGTGGTCACTACACCACGTAGTTAGTCAGAACAGTGAACAGAGAGATACATTTGCAAAGCAATTTACAGAAGCCAAAACAGCAAGTTAATGATTTTCCGTTTTTTACTCACTTTGCTAACCTACAACAGACTCTGGAAAGCCACTAAGGTGCAACTATTGATTGTAACCTAAAGGCTAACGTGTTTAAGATGCGGTTTAGCAACCCCACCCCTTTACTAAGACCTGGCCAAGGCAAGGTCAACAGGTGAAAGTCACCTAGTTACTGCCCCGGGGTATGTCGCTGTCTAACTAGGATTGGTCATTTTAAGAGACAAAGAACTTTAAAATAATAGGTTCAGCCAACAGCTAATCGTTGTGTGTTGTAATATAATTGGCTATAATGAAATGCTGTAATTGTAATTAGTTAGTTACAGAATCACTTATTTTGTCTTGCCAAAACCCTTTAAAACCCTGAGCTCTGGCTTGGCGGGGTTCTCTTCCAGGGACTCTCAGTAGCTCAGAAGGGGCCGAACTAAAATAAAACCCAATTAATAAACTCCAGTTTCTTATGGATTCTATTTTCGGTGATGCTCCGCTGAAAGGGAGGTCTAACAAAACATTGCCTTGTGTTTGAATGCTTCATTCCCCATGTTATAAGCATCCAAGTCACCTACATCAATATCTACTGATCAGGATTATGCATCAGTCTTCTACCAATCTATGTTCTGGGAAATTTTCACATACCAAAGAATTTGTCATCAGAAATCGTTGTCTAAGGCAAATGCCACTTCTGTGCGGGCCCCATACATTTTTTTCCATAAATAAAGATGGCTCTCAGGTCAGTGCAGAGATGCCATCTGGTGATCAGAAAGAAACTGGAGGCTCTCTCACTCTCTCTCCCTGACACCAGCCATCCGTCAGGAATCTCTGGACCTGCTGGAGCTGGACTCTGGCAAGTGGCACCCAAACAGGGAGCTGAAAGTAAGCCCTTTCCCTTTCTCCTTTGATTTTTCGGGACGCTTAGGACTCCACCATAGGGGGCTGCAAACCCCTCTGTAGAGGTAGGCAAGGTTACAGTGGTGGATAGGATCACAACTTGAGAAGCTACGGGCCATAGGAGTCTAAAGAAAGCAGACTCTCTATAGACATGACTCAAAACCTGCTTTCAAAGAAGGGGTCAAGATATCGCCCCAGCAAGTTGCGTGTTTTTTATGTTTTGTACAAACGCGATGTCCATGATTCCCAGAGAAAGGAACTGTTAATGTAGTGACTTGGAATAAGGTAGGAGATTAAATAAAACAGTATTTTAGCTTA
>PISW01016233.1:0-13945 GCA_004023785.1 Mungos mungo | reverse complement strand
GGGAAGGGAGGAGTAAGGAGGAGGGGGAGTGGGGGAGGAGGTAAAGAGGACACTTACGGAGCACTTTCCATACTTCCATTACTTGCAAAACCCCAGCCAGTCTGGGAATTAATTAATTCTCCCCTTTCTGCAAGCTGAGGCCAGGTGAGGTGGCGCCCGCCCAAGTTCACCCACACAGGAGGAAGTCGAACCTGGCCTCTGCACCTCCGTCCCCCGCAGCACACAGCTTCTCCATGAGCGCTGTGAGGAGTGCGGGCCGGTGCTCGGCCTATGCAGTAGCGTCCCACTGTTCCAGAAAGAGGCCCAGCAAGGGGAAGGACGTGGCCACACTAATTACCATCGAGCCAGGATCCACCGTCTGACGCCACCCCCACCGCCTTCTCTAACTGGTCCTCCTCGTTCTTGCCAAAGGTCTTTTCCTTGTTTCTGTGTGGTCAGGCCCCAGGGTCAGCCTCACCGAGGACACCCTTGCTTTCTGAACTGGGCCGAGTTTGCCGTCGGCTTCGAGTGGGGGCTGAGGCCGAGAGAGGTGTAGAGTCGCCGTGATCTCCTCCGCTAGGGAAAGCCAACCAGCTTTGATGCCATTCATTTTGGTCATAATTTTCCCATCCTCGGTTTTACAGAGTAGGAAATTGGAGATTCCCAGACTTAACCAGCTTCCCCAAACCACACAGTGAGCAAGGGACGGACCCAGGACTCAAACCCAGGTCTGGTCAGCTTTGGGAACTGGCGCCTTGCACGCCAGCTTCGCCTTGAGTGGGGGCCAGGGAACAAGTGAGAACTTAATCACGTGATCGATCATTTTGGGGGAGTGGAGCATTAGCTTCTCTCTCTGTAGCTGGAAACAGAAGTCACCTTGTTTTAAGCTCTCTCGCGTGAGGCCTCAGGCAAAGTCCACCCATAGCGGGGAGCGAGCGGCAGCCTAATGCTGCAGCCTTTGCCTGGACAGACTTGGACCCGGAGAGCTCATCCCTGGCCTGATGAATCCTGGCCCGCCCCCCAGGGATTGGTTCACAAGTCAAGCAGGCCAAACAGCTTTGGAGGATGTGCATCTTTTGCGAGGTTCCTGGGGGGTCTGGGGGGAGGGCCTTGCCCACCTGGGAGTCCATTTCTGGAACTCGAGTGGTCACTGCTGGGTTTGTGTAACTCCACTGATGACCTCAGTCCTATTAGGAACTCAGCACACACTTGGCTCTGAACGTCCTTGGGTGCTGACTGCTGCCCGCCCGCTGCTCTGTGTCCCGGGCTCCCCTTACAAAGGGGCCTGGGCTACACCGTGGAGAGGCCAGTGCTGCTGAAAGAACATTTTCCCAATGGCTCACCATGCAGGAGGAACCCAGGGTTCGATCCGGAAGCAGAAATAGTAAAGTCAGGCCAGAGGTTTTATTGGGGTTTCTGGGAGACAGGCAAGACGGGATGCGGGGGAACAGTTTAGGATGGGCTCATTTGAATAATTTCAGCGGCCTCTAAACTGTAGGCATGGTGGCTAGCTGCTGGGTACCTGGTCCTTGGGTGATTGAGGCAGAGGAATATTGTCCTAGGGTCCTGGCCAGATGGAGGAGGGAGAGCTGGACTGGGTATCACAGGCGTGCTCCCACTGAGCCCGTGCTCCTCTCCGGGAACTGGCTAACCCCAGAAGGGGCAGTTTTTTTCTGAGCTAGATAGCTTTTTAAGATGTCACTTCTAATATGCGGACAAATTAAAAGTCTATGCAGTACTTGTCCCTGACTCTGAATCAGGGCTCTGGATCCTGGACGCTGGGGTTTTCTCTTCAGTTCTCAATACTGACTTCAAATGGAAGTCTTCGGGTTCCCTTACTCATAGGAGATGGAACAGGTCAGAATAGGGAGCACTCAGCAAAGGATTGGGAGATGGGGATCTGGGAGGAACATGTTCTGTGACATGAGACTAGTTAAGTCCCCACTCTCCTCACATGGAAGGGAGTTGGGTCACATACATGTGTGTTTCCCAGAATGTGGGATGCATCCGGCGAAAGAGGTGGTTTGGGGTGGGGTAGCCCCAAAGGGGAGAACATGGACTCACAGAGCGGGTCATGGATCATGCAGTAACCCTGAGACCTAACCAGACATGTGCTTTTTTGTGTTTGTGGTGATTCTCTAGGTAAGTGACGCAGTCTCCCCTCTATGCATGGTTATAAAATTTACATTAAAATACCTTAACTCTGGGCCCTGGGTGGCTCAGTCCCTTAAGCATCCAACTTTGGCTCAGGTCATGATCTCATGGTTTGTGGGTTCAAGCCCTGTGTCAGGCTTTGTGCTGACATCTCAGAGTCGAGCCTGCTTCAGATTCTGTGTCTCCCTCTCTCTGCTCTTCCCCTGATCGCACTCTGTGTCTCTCCAAAATAAACAACCGTTAAAAATTTTTTTAATAAATTATATTTTTAAAAGTGAGTTGATTTATAAACCATAATAAGTGAGTGTGAATATCTGTAATTGACGTTGAAGGGAAACTGCAGAGTGGTCTACTTCTCCCTTCAATGCCGGTGAGGGATTCTGTTATGACGTGCACACACATTTGTGATTGTGTTATCTTCCTGGTGAGTCGACTCCCTTACCATTACGCATGTCCCTCGGGTTGTCATCTTTGCCTTGAAGTCTGTTGCATCTGATTCAGAGGCCTCAGCCTTCTAACGTCTGCTGGCTGTGTGGCATATCCTGTCCCATTAACTTACTTTCCGTCTCTGTGTCTCTATATTTAAAGCGTACCTTTGGAGAGAGCAAGGAGGTGCCCTTGGGTTTTTTTGATCCATGACGATAATATCTACCTTTGTAATCCCTGCTATTTCAGGTGACTGTTGATGTGTTTGGATTATATATACCATTTCGTGACTTGTTTTTCCTCCCTCCCTTCTCCCTGTCCTGGTCTGGTATTTTCTATTGCTGCTGTAACAAATTAGCGCGAAAGGTTGTGGGTCCAAGGTCAGCACTTACTTGGGGGCTGGGGGCTGGTCCCTGGAGGCTGCCCACCTACATCTCGGGCTTTCCCTGCGGCCCCTCCAACAATGACCAGTCACGTTCCCCTCGCACACGGAGTCTCCCAATCTCTCCAGCTTCTCTGCCACGTCTCTCTGCTTCTAGATGGAGAAAGTACTCTGCTTTTAAGGACACTTGTGATTAGATCAGGCACAACAGGATAATCTCCGGTTTTTAAGGTCCTTAGATAGATCTGCAATCTGTTTTCCAGGTAACAGCATATTTACAAGATCTAGGGATTGGGGATTTGGGGAGCCATTCTGTCTTCAATGCCTGTGTTTAAATTTAAAGGAAAAAAATTTAGGACATCTGTGAATTCCTTTTTAACTTATTTATCAGTGTTAGCCATATGTCTTTCATGTTTTTAAGTGGTGGTGCTGGGGATTACAATGAACATCCTTAGCTTTTCAGAGACTACAGAGAGTTAATACTGCACGTGAACTGTGAAAAGCAAAAACCTTTCACTGTATAAGCCTGATACCGCCCTGCTTCATCCTTCAGATGCATTCATTAAAGCCCCGGCAGACATTTTAAGAGTTTTTGCTTTAAACGGTCCTATGCATATGTATTTTTTTAAAATCGAGGACAAATAGTCTTTTACACTTACTCAGATATTTATCATCTTTAACGCTCTTCATTGGTCCCTGGGAGAATCTGGGTTTCCCTCTCCAATCATTTCCCTTTAGCATGAAGAACTGCCTTTAGCATTTCTTGCAGGGCTGGCCTGCTGACAATGAATCCTCTTTGTTTTCTTTGATCTGAGAAGTCTTTAATTTGTTTTCATTCTTGATGGGCATTTCCACCAGATAGAGAATTTAGTTTTCTTCCAGCATTTTATTTTTTATTAAAAATTTTTTAATGTTTTATTTATTTTTGAGAGAGAGGGAGAGACAGCGTGAGCAGAGGACAGTCAGAGAGAGAGGGAGACACAGAATCTAAAGACAAGCTCCAGGTTCTGAGCTGTCAGCACAGAGCCCAATGCAGGGCTCGAACCCACGAACCGTGAGATCATGACCTGAGCCAAAGTCGGACTCTTAACTGACTGAGCCACCCAGGCGCCCTGTCTTTCAGCACTTTAAAGTTATTCCACTGTCTTCTGCACTCCATAGTTTCTGATGTTAAGTCTGTGGAACCTTTGAACTAGTGTTTTCTGGATATAATGTGTCCTTTTTCACTTGCTCATTTCAAGATTTTCTTTTTTCTCTGGATTTTCATTAGTTTGTGGTTTTCATTTTTTAAATTTTATTTGGGAGAGAGAGAGACAGAGAGCATGTGTACACTTGAGGAGAGGGGCAGAGGGAGAGAGAGAGAGAATCCTAAGCAGGCTCCATGCTCATCACAGACTTGGGGCTAATCCCAATGCAGGGCTTGATCCCATGACCTTGGGATCATGTTCTAAGCCGAAATCAAGAGTCAGACATTCAACCAATTGAGCCACCCAGGCTCCCCTGATTTTCATTTGCTTGACTTTGATGTGCCTAGCAGGTTTTTTTTTTTTTTTTCCACATATATTCTGTTTGGGGTTCTCTGAGATTTTTGTAGTTGTAAATTTATGTCTTCCAACAAATTTGAGAAAATTTTAGCCATTACTGTTCAGTATTGTTTTCTACCCCATTCTCTGTCTTTCAGCACTTTAATCGTGTGTATGTTAGACATCACCCTTAATTTTTAAACTCTTCTCCAGATTGTGCAATTTCTGTTCATCCATCTCCAGGTTCTCTGATTCTTTCTTATGTCATCTTTATTCTCATATCTAGTAAAATTCTTTTTTTCAGATCCTTTTCTCTTGTCCCATCGTCACAGGGCCAGCCAGATTTACGAGGAGGAAAGAAACCCTTACCACCTCAGTAGGGAGGATGGCAAAGATACGGGCCACCTTTAATTCACTCCACTTGACACTGACTGTTCCCCTATCCCTGCCACATGGATTTTGTTTATGTCCTCATTGTCTCTCTACAGAACCCTGAAATACTAACTTGTCTGCTTCCTTCTCTTGCTCTTAGCCTCTCTTAAATGTCTATCTACACAACTCCTTGCCTTCTTGAGAAAACCTTTTCTTTACCACCTAGAGTTAATGAATTTTCCATCTCTCTGTTGTCATTCGCATCCTGAACATACTTTACATTTACCTTATTGCTCTGCAATTATAAGATCTACTTGTCTTCCTCACTAACTGAGTTTCTCAGGAGAAGGGACCATATTTGGTACATCCAGCATTTCTTCCGGTGAGAAATCACCAGCCTGTGCCCTCCCTTGGTTGGGGACTGTGTGCTTTGTTGATTATGTCCCCATTGCCTGGCTTTGTTCTTGGCTCATCAGGAAGCCTAATAAACATTTCTTGAACTGGAATGATTTTTTTTTTAAATTCACAAGTCAGTTAAGGCAGAACCGGAAGTAGATTCCAGATTTGTTTTCCCTCTAAGTTAATTCCTTTTAGGGCTCTCTGGCAGCTGAGTCTGAACAACCCTCAAGGTCCATTTTCCTTTGTGGATCCAGCTTACATCTTTATCCTATTCCTCAAGAGCACGTCCCTTCATGTTTTAAAATATAACCTAAGTTTAATGGGGTGGAAATGATTGTGGGTTTTCCTGCATTGGTCTCTACCCCAGTCTCTTTAATGAGCAATGCACCAAGCACCTGCTCTGTGTTTTTGGTTTCAAACTTGAAGAAATCAGGTCTGAGCTCTATGACCAAGAAGCATCTTTTACATCGAATACCAGTTACCTTGGACCATGAAACTTCCACATTCATTTCTTCTAGGATAATGACAATAAAGAGAAAAGAGAGTTAAATTACTTACCTGGAGGCCCAAGAGGTTGGATCCTGATGGTTGAAGTCATGATCTCCCTTAGATTTTGACTTTGAGCTTCTTTATCTGTATCACTATCCCGATGCCAGGCACAGAACAAAACCTCAATAGACATCTTTGACATTAGGTCATCTAATGGAATAACTCTCAAACTGTAGTATGCCTAAGAATCACCTGGGGAGCTTATTAAAACACTGACTCTGGGCCCCACTTCAGAGATACTAGGACAGCATATTGGGGGGCAGGGGGAGCCCAAGAATAGGCCTGTCCACTAGGCTCCCATGTGGAGCTCATCCCTAGGCTGCTCTTTGAGGGACAAGCCATTAAAGAAGTGGTTGTCAACAGTGGAACTCTTCACGTTATAGGCTGGATAACCTTTTAAAATTATTATTATGGTGAGAACACTCCACATGAGCTCAATCCTCTTGACAAATTTTTAGTGTGCTCTGTAGTACTGTTGATGACAGGCACAGTGTTATCCAACGGATCACCTGAATTAATTCATCTTGTGTAACAGAATCTACCTGTTGAACAGCAGCCCTCCAACTCCCACCATCACCAGGCCCTGGCAGCCACCGTTCTACTCACTGCATTTCGGAGTTTGACTGTTTTAGACTCTTCATGGAAGTGCTATCAGGTAGTGTGTGTCCTTCTGTGTCCAGCTTATTTCATTCAGCAAAATCCAGGGTCTTCCATGTTGTGTGGCAAATGGCAGAATTTCCTTTTTGTTAAGGCTGAAGAATATTTCATACATAACGTATGGAGAGCCCACGTTTTCTTTACCTCTTTATCTGTTGGTGGATATTTAGGTCGTTTTCCTATCTTTGCTACTGTGAGTGATGTTGCAATGAACATGACCGTGGAGATATCTCTTTTAGATCCGGATTTCAATAGCCTTGTTCAGTTTCCCAAACGTGGGGTTGTTGGATCATCCAGTAGTTCTCTTTCTAATTTCTTTGCAAAACCGCCATAGTGTTTTCCTTGGTGACCGCACCAATTTATGTTGCCATCAACAGTGTGCAAGAGCTCCCTTTTCTCCACACCGTTGTCAACACATGTTATCTTTCGTTGTTCTCAATGCTCCTCATGCTAACAAGTGTTAGGTAAATCTCATCGTGGTTTTGATTTGCATTTCCATGATGAATGGTGATGTTGGGCATCTTTTTTATATACCTGTTGGCCTTTGGAGAAATGTCTTCTTTTGAAAAATGTCTATTCAAGTTCTTTGCCCAGTCTAAAATCAGGTTATCTGGGTTTTTGTTACTGAGTTGTAGGACTTTTGTACTTTGGAAATTGACTCTTTATTAGATAAATATTTTGCAAATATTTTCTCCCATTCCAGAGATCACCTTTTCGCTCTGTTGATATTTTTCCTTTGCTGTACGGAAGCTATTTGGGTTGATGTAACCCTTCTTGTCTGTTTTTGTTTCTGTTTCCTGTATTTTGGTGTCATATCCAAGCAATCACTACTAAGACCAATGTCATGAAGCTTTTTCCCTGTTTTCTTCTAGGAATTTTTTAGGTCTTACATTTAAGGCTTTAATCCATTTTGAGTTGATTTTCGGTGTATGGTGTAAGATAAGGACTCTGTTTCACCAGATAACCCTTGTTGTACGGAGTTTTCTTGAGCGCGGTGGGGTGTTAAACAGCCTCCCTCATCTTCACCCCCTGGCACCAGTAGCACAACCTCCCCCAAAGCTATAGAAATGAACTATGCCTCTGGGTGTCGCCAACTGTCCCCTGCAGGGGTAGGGGACATAATTGGCCCCTGCCGAGGACCACACCTTGAGGGTTTCTGGTCTGGAGGGCCCATGGATTGATGTATCAGTCACTGAGCAGATTTGAGTTGTGGGCTATAAGGTCAGTTTTAGAGCCTGTTGAGTTCAGTCAGCTAATAGGTTACCATGAAAGCCCCATTATTTGGAGATAGAAACCAAGTGAAATGGTCAGGTCTAGTGATAGGGATATGAGATTTATCAGCAAATAGTTGAAACCATAAAGAATAAACAAAAACTCCAAGTTAATGATGAACTGAGAGGAGCATTGGGTGGAAAAAAGAACCTTGGGGAACCATCCAGCCTTTCAGAGGTGAGTAAAGGAAAAGGTGCCTCTAAGAAGGAATGGTCAGGGATGCAGGAGAAGGACAAGGGGGAAGTGTGTCTCAGAAAACAATAGAGAAGGAGCAAGAAGAAAAAAGAGAACAGTCAGAAAAAAGATTCGCTAACACCAGATCTGAAAAGGGTTCAAGGAATGTGTCCACCAGGAGATCATCTTGATTACAGGGACTAAAGCTGAATAATGTGATGGCCACTGACCACGTGTGGTTCCCGAGCAGTGGAAGCATGGCTAGCCTGAGCCAAGATGTGCTGTAAATATAAAATCCACACTGAATTTCAGATTTGCTAGGAAAAAGAAAGAACATAAAATACCTCATTAATCATTTATATGGTGATTGCACATTGAAATGATAATATTTTGGATATATTGGGTTGAATAAGATACATGATTAAAATTGATTCCACCTGTTTGTACAAAATAATGTAAAATTACATATGTGGCTGACATTATGTTTTTTTTTTGTTGTTGTTGTTGTTACCTTACAAGAAAAGGCAGCACTACAGTTTATTCTTAGGAAGGGAGGGTTGGGCCTGTTTGAGGCCAAGCATAGAAGAGTCAACAGAGAAGTGCTGTTGAGTTGAGAAGAAAGAACGAAGCAAGACAGGCCCGGAATATTGTCATTGACCAGATGGGTGGTGTGGAGGGGAGATGATCTCCCCCTCTCCCTTCACGTCCCCCTCCCCTCAACTCTATTGAGCCTCATTCTTCTTTCCTGAAAAATGGGGCTGGGGATCATGTAATAAGAATGCCTCCCCACAGGGTTATTCTGGGATTTAAGTGAGGTAATAGACGAAGATCAACTTTGTAGGAGAGGAAACACTGAACAAGAGTATTTGAGCCACAGTCGCCAAGCACCTCTCTGCCAGTTTGCTCCCTCCGCCTCCTCATGGACTGAGTTTATAGGCTTTATTGTCCCAAAGTCGCAGGAAGAATCTACCCCAGATTTCACCCCTACTCAACCCAGAATGTGCTGCTGACCACGTGGACCATGAGTGACACTTGAACAGTAATGGATCCTGGGTTGTCCTCTTGCACTGGTTCTCAAGTGTGGTCCCCAGACCAGCAGCATCAGCATCCCTTGGGGACAGGACTAAAAAGTACACATTTTTGGGCCCGTGCGAGTCCTACTGAATCAGAAACTCTGGGGACAGTGCCCGTCAACCTGCATTTCAACAAGCCTTTCGGGTGATTCTGCTTCAACATAAGCTCTGAGAACCCCGTCCTTGGGAAATCAGTTCACTACCCTTTGAGCGCAAAACTATCTAAAATACAGATCCTAGCCTTATGTGACTACATATTTAAAATGTCCCAAAGCTATTCTGTTGAGCTCCCATAATGTTTTGTAAAACAGGGGTCTACACATGTTTTCTGTAAAGGGCCAGACAGTGAATATTTTAGGCTTGGCAGACAAAGACACCACAGGCTCTGCTGTTGTAGTGGAAAACAAGTACAGACAATAAATTACAGAATGAGCGTGGCTGTGTTTTGGGGCCGTGGAAAATAGGCTGGGCGGTGGATTTGGCCTGTGGGCCAGATGGTCAACCCCTGCTTTAGAATCTAAGTGTCCCCGTTGGGTCTGATCCTGGTGTGCTCGTCTTTCTGTCAGTCATCCTCCATCCACCTATCCATTCACTCTTTCGTTCAACCCCTTTTACTGGGTCCCCGCTGGGTGCCTGACACTGAGCCAGGCACACAGGGAGATGGGCTGCTGATTCCTGGCGAGGCCCTTGCTCTCATGGAGCTGGTTGTTTCATCAAGTACATGTCTATGTTGGTGGTAGATAGTTAAACAGTGTCAAAATCAATGACAGGGTCTGGTTATGATGTGGGGAAGAGAGTTCACCAGCCATGCAGAGACCCTCTACTTCGTAGCCCAGCCCGATCTGCTTGTGGTCAATTTCTTGGCTTCCCAGCTGCCCAACTTTTAAAGGAGTTGAGGCAATTTGGGGCGGGTGGGAGAGCATACTTGGTTTCCACCCCACCAGTTGCTGGGGGTTCTTTGCAAAAGCCTCACATAGCTCTTGTCACCCACCACCAGGCCATCATCATGTATGAGTCAGAGCAGACCAGCTGGTCGATCGGGCACAGGGAGTTAGGAGAGGAGTCTGTTTGTGCTGTTGGTACGGAAATGCTGGAACACCATCAGTGTGTGTTCTGGAAGCATATGAGCATGCAGTAGACGGCACCGAGTGAGCAAGTCTTACTTTGTTAAAAACTTTGTCCAAGTGCAAATTCTAGATCTGCGCATCTTTCGGAGCGGTTTCTGTAGACCCGAGCATTCCCAGGATTGACAACTAGTTTGGTTCAGATTTGCGTCCCTACTGGCCCCAGGGGCTCTGACATTTCTGTCTCCTACGTCTTTGATTCTGGTGTTGTAATAAGAGAAGTGGTATCATCGCAACTAACCATTCTCCAGCACACATTCCAAGCTGGGCGTTGTGCTAAGTTAATAAGGTGTGTGGTAGGCACCATCATGGCCCCCAAGCTGCTCACGTCCTTATCTCCAGAATCTGTGAATTTGTTGCTTTATATGGCAAAAGGGACTCTGCAGTTGTGACTAAGCCTAAGGACCTGGAAATGGAGAGATGAGCCTGGATTCTCCAGGTGGGCCTAATGCAATCACACAGATCTTTAAAAGCAGAGAAACTTGCCAGGCTGTGGTCAGAGAAAGATTGGAAAACAGAATGGTCAGGAAGGAGCCGTGAGCTCAGCAGTGCAGGTGGCTCTGGAGGCTGGAAGGCAAGGGGTGGTGTCTCCCCTACAGCCTTCAGAAAGGAATGCAACCCTGCCGACACTTTGGTCTTAGCTCACAGACACCCTGTAAGGGCTCTTGACCTCCAGAACTGTAAGATAACAAACTTGTACTGTTTAAGTCACCAAGGTCATGATAGTTTGTTACCGCAGCCAAGAGGAAACTCATACGCTGTGGTTGATCTCACCAAATCCTCAATGGATCCCTGTGAGTTAACTATTAGCATCAGTCCCATTTTTGGGAAGAGGAGTCCAAGGCCGAATAATTGCACAAAGTTATGTGTTTATCGAGGGGTAGAGCCAAGACTGGACCGTTGGTCCCAGAGCCTCACTTGTCTTGAGACTTCACGTTGGTATAAACTCCATGTGGACCCGTGAGTGCCCAGCCCCCGCCATTTCATTCTAACTGTGCTTCTGCACTCAGGCTGTTGAGAACACTCCTGCCTCCTCCAAAGACTCCCCCCCCGAAGCTCCACTGCACCCCTCAACTCTCAGGCTGTGTGGTGTCTCCAAAGCTGTGGTCAGGCCACGGGACCTGTTTCTCCCATGCATCGGTAGTGCCAAAGAAGTCCACATGCCCCGTCCCAGCACCTGCCGCATGGGGTGGCATTGCCCGCATCTGTCTTCCCACAGACCGAGTTCTCCCCACGCCTGGATTGCAGTACCTCTCTTTATCAGGACATAGCACTAGACCTGGCCCGCCCATCACTGCTGCTGGCACATAGTAAGTGCACAATAAATATCTATGGAACAGGCACTTAGTGAGTAGCATGGTCTTAATAAATATACAGGGAATGTGAGTTAGTAAACCTACAGTAATTGCTTAAAATCCTTTTACTTATTTTCTCAATGATACTTTATGGATGGCTAACTTACATGTAGTATAATGTACAAATCTGAAGTGTACCACTCCCTGGATTTTTACATGTATATACGGCTGCAACATCAACACCAAGATCAGGACACAGAGCGTCCCCAGTGCCCCAGAAAGTTCTCTTCCGGTCCCTTCCCATCAAACCCAATACAGCAACTACTCAGAATTCAATCACCATAAATTAATTTTGATGGTTCTTGAACTTTATGTAAAATTTTTGTCCTGTTTTGTTTGAAGTGAGTTATAGTGTGCATTCTTTTTCTGGTAGGCTTCTTTTACACAGTGGAACGCTTTTGAGGTTCATCCCTAATGTTGAGAGTGGAAAGCTCTTCCCGTGCTCTTAGATGAGTGCCTGGTCTGGGGGATGAGCCTCTTACTGGATTATGGCTCCTTATACACATCCGAATGGCGGCTGGTGATTCAGGCCCAGAATCCGTTGCAAACGGGTGACAGCTTCAGTGAGAAAGTGGCTGCTGGAGCCTGGTTGAGACTGAATGAAGGGGCCATCAAGTCAGTGAGCGCATTGAACAAGCTCTCACACCTGTTGGGTGTTTATTATATACCGGGCACTATAGTGCTGTGTGTTTTCCATTCATTATCTCATGTAAATGAAGACAACGACTTACTTGAATGGTAGGTGATACTATCTCCAGTATGTAAGTCAGGAAATTGAGACCGAGAAAGTGGCAAGTGGCCCAGGCCCTGTGTTAAAAAGTGATAGACTTGTTGATAGCAATGAATGTGTTCCCGTCACCTGAGCTGTCTACTTATATTGACTCACTTATTTTAATGTTTGTCACACATGTGTAATGTAGTGATTCAACACTTTCTACCTGACTCGGTGCTCATCACCGCAAGTGTGTTCTTTATCTCCTTCACCAATTTCACCCATGCCCCCCACCTCCCCACCTCCCCTCCGGTGACCTTCAATTCTCTGTGTTTAAAATTCCGGGTTTTTTTATCCATAGAACTCCCCTATGACCCAGCAATAGCACTGCTAGGGATTTACCCAAGGGATAAAGAAGTGCTGAGGAATAGGAGCACATGCACCCCAATGTTCATAGCGGCACTTTCTACAATAGCCAAATCATGGAAAGAACCTAAATGTCCATCAACTGATGAATGGATCAAGAAGATGAGGTATATATACACAATGGAGTGCTATATGGCAATGAGAAAGAATGATATATGGCCATTTGTAGGAAAGTGGATGGACCTCGAGGGTGTCATGCTAAGCGAAATAAGTCAGGTGGAGAAGGACAGATACCATATGTTTGCATTCATAGCTCTAACAGGACAGACCTGGCAGGGGACCATGGGGAGAGGAAGGGGGAAAGAGAGCGGGGATGAGTGAGGGACACGGATCAAGGGAGACTACTGAATACTGGAGACGAACCATGGACTGAAGGGGGAGGGGGTGGGGGGGAGGGGGTGATTGTCATGGTGGGGGGCACTTGTGGGGAGAAGCACTCGGTGTTATATGGAAACTAATTTGACAGTAAACTATTATAAAAATAAATAAATAAATAAATAAATAAAATTCCGGTTTTTTGATTGTCTTTTTTTTCTTTGTTTTGTTTCTTAAATTCCACATATGTGTGAACTCATATGGCATCTGTCTTTCTCTGACTGACTTCACTTAGCATTATACTTTCTAGATCCATCTGTGCTGTTGCAAATGGCAAGATTTCATTCTTTTTTATGGCTGAGTAATATTCCCCCCCCCCATCCTCCTTACCCATTCATCTGTGGATGGACACTCAGGTTGCTTCTCTAATTTGGCTATTGTAAATAAGGCTGCAATAAACATGGGGGGGGCATGTATCTTTTTGAATTCGTGTTTTCATATTCTTTGGGTAAATACCCAGCAGTGGGATTACTGGATCACATGCTAATTCTATTACCAGCCTAGATTATATGGTAATTCGACTTCTGATTTCTAGAGCAACCTCCATACTGTTTCCCGCAGCGGCCGCACCAGTCTGCATTGCCACCAGCGGAGCGGGACGGTGCCTTTTCCTCCATTTCCTCGTCAACGCCTCTTGTTTCTTGTGTTGTTGATTTTAGCCATTCTGACAGGTGTGAAGGTGGTATCTCATTGTGGGTTTCATTTGCATGTCCCTGGTGATGCTGAGTATATTTTCATAGGTCTGTTGTTCTGCCTGTGTCTTCCTTTGAGAAATGTCCATTTTTGTCTTCTGTCCATTTTCAATTGGATTACTTGGGGGTTTTGTTTGTTTGTTTGTTTGTTGGTGTTTAGTTGTATAGGTTCTCCATGTATTTTGGACACTAACACCCTATCAGACAATGTTATTTGCATATATATTCTCCCATACAGTATGGTTTCTTTTTGTTTTGTTGACTGTTTTCTCTGCTGTGCAGAAGCTTTTATTTTTTTTTT
>PISW01016232.1:0-13950 GCA_004023785.1 Mungos mungo | reverse complement strand
GGTAAGCTTTAAAATTCACTGTGGAAATATGTGTTTTTGTAAATGATAAATTGTTCTTGCTCTTCTAAAGGCTGGCCTCACACCACTTCAACTTGTGAAAAATGAGAAACACAAGAAGATGTTGGAATTTTTAGCAGAAAAGAAAGGAGCTGTGTGTAAAGTTCATAAGATTAACAGGTGCAGTAGTTGTTTTTTTTTTTTAATCTTAATATAGTTTGAGAGCGAAAATAATTATGCAATTTAGGAAGAATAGCATAAGAGGATTCATTTATAATTATATGGTGAAAAATGTCAACACATCATCAGTTAGTCAATAAGCAATTATTCTGACTCGGCAACATGAAGGGGGTATAGCAGAATTCATATTCCTTGATAATGTTGACTGATGTCATTTGCAATCTTTATTTTTAAGTACGTTCCATGCTCAGCGTGGAGCCCAACTCTGGGCCTGAACTCATGACTTTGAGATCCAGACCTGAGCTGAGATCAAGAGTTGGATGCTTAACCAACTGAGCCACCCAGTTGCCCCTGCAATCTTTTTTTTTTTTTTTTTTTTTGCCACAGGATTTGATGTTAGCTAAAGGGATTTCATATTAGGTTTTGCAGTATGGACTGTCATCTTTTAGTTTCCTTTTATGACACAATGTAGGGCTTCTTAACCCTTTTATGGTATTTTTGAAAACTTCTGTGTCATAGGGGTGCCTGGGTGGCTCAGTCAGTTAAGTACCCGCCATTGGCTCAGGTCATGATCTCATGGTTCATGGGTTTGAACCACACACTGGGCTTTGTGCTGACAGTGCAGAGTCTGTTTAGGAGTCTCTCTCTCTCTCTCTCTCTCTCTCTCTCTCTCTCTCTCTCTCTTTCTCTTTCTCTCTCGCCTGTCGCCCATACCCTTGTGTTTATTTTTCCTCTCTCCAAAATCATAAATAAACTTAAAAAAAGATGTATATTTGTTCCCCAAACAACATACAGATGGTCTACAGACACATGAAAAGATGTCCCTCAAAACTACCATGAGATATCACCTCACATCCGTCAGAAAGGCTAAAATCCAAAACATAAGAAGCAAGTGTTCACGAGGACATGGAGAGAAAGAAAACTCCTCTAGCCCTGTTGGTGGAAATGCAAATGAGTGCAGCCACTGTGGAAAACAGGAGGGAGGGGCCTCAAAACGTTCAGAACGGAATCCAGTCATTGCACAGTAATTGCACTACTGGATACTAAGAAAAAAAAAATACAAAACCATGAATCCGATGGGATATACACACCCGTGTTTATTGCAGTATTATTTACAATAGCCAGAGCAAGTGTCCATTGACAAATAAATGGATGAAGGAGAAGTCATGTGTGTGTGTGTGTGTGTGTGTGTGTGTGTGTGTGTGTGGAATATTATTCAACCATAAAACAATGAAATCTTGCCATTTGCAGTGACATGGATGGAGCTAGAGGGTATTATGCTAAGCATAGTTAGAGAAAGAGAAACGCCATAGGATATTACTCATGTAGAATTTAAGACACAACAAATGAGTAAAGGTGAAAACAGGGAGAGACAACCCAAGAAACAGGTGTTCTTAACTACAGAGAAGAAACAGATGGTCACCAGAGGGGAGGGGAGTGGTGGGAGGGGCGAAACAGGTGATGGGGATTAAGGAGTGCACGTGTCATGAGGAGCACTGGGTGAGTATGGAGTTGGTGAATCACTATATTGTGCAACTTAAACTAATAGAACCCTGAATGTTAATGATACTGGAGTTAAAGTAAAATCTTAATTAAAAAACCAGAGGCCAAAGTTTAATCCTATCAAGAAACTTCATTTAATAAACAGATAGCTGACCTTTCATTTAATTTTGTTTAATATAAATGAACTTGTTTTTGTTGTATATTTTTGCTGTAAAGGCTTTCCACCGACTCTGATGTTGATGATTCACGGTCTACATCAGATAGCGAAGACTACAACTTTGGTACTAAGGTAAAGTACTCTCTTGGGAAACTAATTTTCCTGCTCTGCTCTTAATTTTCTCGATCATTTCCTCTTAAAATGTAACCATAGCCTATTCATTATCATTTTCTGTTCTTAATGGAAAGTTAGCAAGAAGAAACCACTTTATAGAAACATGTGCAGTTGAACTTTTTGTTTGGTTTGTTTTACTTTGGTCAGTACTAGAGGTAGAGGCTGATAAAAGAGTGGACTGGAAACTATATCATGACAGGAAAGTTATGTTGGGAAAAGCTCTCCCATAATGGAGGAAATATGACATTAGGTTAAGGATAAGGATTCTTATTGTGAGTTTGAACTTATACTAACATGACTTTTATAATACTCATGCCTAAATGAAATCTTTAGTGGATCCAACTATCCACTATAGGATTTTTTTTTCCCCTTGGGCATTTTTTATTTTGATAGGATATAGTTTTTTCCATTGTCTCTACTTTTGTTCTACATTTAGACTAAAATAATATTAGAAATTGTAGAAATTTAGATATTTCATCTGTTACTCAACATTGATATTAGAAAGGTATTTCCCTATGCTTTGAAATAATTCCATGAAGAGTATAGATAAAGTTCTGCATCTAACTGAAGAATCCATGTTTTGCTTACAGTAAGAGTCAGCTCTGTAAGCAGAGGCTCTTCAGAGCCATGTTGTAAAATTTGCAGTTTCAGAAATCTTTCATCTGATGGTTTTAAAAATGTCTACTCAGAGTCCATGTATCAATTCTAAAATTTAAAGATTCAGATATTTTATTTTTCTTTGAGTATTCATTTCAAAGCCCATGAATCCTCATAAGCTACTGGAGGTTAGGAAACATACTGGTGTTTCTCCTGGAGAACCGAGAAGAGCATCTTGCTTGGAAGAAGCAATTTAGTATTTTATGAATGTGAATAAGTGAGCAGAGAAATGGAATTCTGTAAAATGGAATGTTACCAGTAATGTAGTATGCATAATTTATCCTAATTAAATATGTGTGTTTGAAAGATATGGCTTAAATTTATATTCCCTTTGAAGGTTTAGGATTTATAAACTCAAATGAATTATACTGAGGAAATCAAGAATTAAGTAAGAATGTAGGTTACAGTAGAGCGTTTAGTATCCTCCAGTTGTGAACTTAGATTTTTAGATAAAAATTCCTCAGCTACTTATTTGAACGCCATCTTTGTCCCATTAGATACATCTTTTGAAGGTGGTATACGCATCTTCTCAGAATTCTTTTTACCAGTTCTTTCTCCATATTGAAAGCTGATGTATTAGGAACGTTGCTTTTTCTGTCTTTTGTTTGTCTACTAATAGTTTATAGCTTTTAGGAGTGATAGATGTCCACTCATTGAACTCTCTATTTTAAATTCTTTACTACAGTACTGATAAACAGATCATTGTAGAGTGATAAAAGTCAGTATCATTAGGTATATAGTACGAAGAAAATCCTGTGTTTTATTTAGATAGTATAGAACATAATTACTAAAATTTTACGGAGACGGTTGTCCATATTATATCCCTAATCAGACATATATATTGACATGTATATTGAAATATATATATTGAAAATGACATATCTTTTCCACATACCTTATTTTGCTCACATTTATCCTTTAGGTCCTTGTGTTAAGCTCACGCTTGATGGTTTGGCCAGGTCTTATTTTTTTTCTAGTTTCTTCTGCTCCCCCGCCACCATGCTTTTTATAAATTTAGTGTATAACTCTTTAATGTTTGTTTATTTTTGAGAGAGTGAGAAGACAGAGTACAAACGGGGTTGGGGAAGAGACAGAGGGAGACACAGAATCCAAAGCAGGCTCCAGACTCTGAGCTGTCAACATAGATAGAGCCCAGTGTGGGGCTCAAACTCATGAACTGCGAAATCATGACCTAAGCTGAAGTGGGACACTTAAATGACTGTGCCACCCAGGTGCCCCCCATGTTGTGGTAAAGGTTGACCCCTATGCTAATTTTTCCTTGCAGAAAACATTTCTTTAGGGCCTGTTCTTTTGTACCTCTCTTTCTCTCTTCATTGTCAGCACATTTGGTTACAGTATTTGACTGTCTGTTTATGGTTTTCATCCATGAATCATTGCCCCACAAGATTTATTCCTCATTACTCTGTTTCTTGGAACTGCACCAAATGTTTCCATAATGTTTTTATTTATTTTGGAAAGAGAAAGAATGAGCAAGTGCTGGTAGGAAAGGACAGAGAGAGAGGCAGGGGGACAATCCCAAGCAGCCTCTGCGCCATCAGCACAGAGCCCAACATGGGGCTTTAACCCCACTAATTGTGAGATTATAACCTGAGCGGAAATCAAAAATTGGTCACTTGACTGACTGAGCAACCACACACCCCAGAAGGAGCTAAATTTAAGGGGTCATTTGTGTCTTTCCTGTTTTCACAAACAGAAGCAACTTAAACTGTTGGCTATTCCAACCTACCGAAATATGATACTACTCAAAATAAGTTTTTATACATTTTTTTACAAGAGATAATTCCTGCAAATATAAATCATGCAACTACTTCCACATGTAACAATTTCAATTTCTTAGTGTTAGTTTTTTCAGCATACTTTCAATTACCGAGGGATCAATTTTTATGGTAGTTGATTTTGGGAAAGAATTTGTATACTAATCAGTTACAGGTAAGGAAAGCACCATTTGAGACTCCCTATGAAATCGCTCATAATGCTCACCCCAGGAGAAAACGTAGACTGGGAATAGTGCATGGCAGAGCTGAGATTTGCGAATGGCAGACTCTACATTTGAATGATTCCAACGCCTGTGTTCCTTGTGTAATGGTGCTCATTTGGTCATGGTGAATATCATGATCATTTTATCAAATTTGGTACTTCTCATCCTTAAAGCTATCAATTGTTTCCTAGAATGTCCCGACACCACCGTCAGGAGAGCGAGTGCTTGCTTCTCCGCAACACGGGCAAAACAGTAAGCTATTTGAAGACTTGTCTTCTGCCCCAACCTTGTCCATTCTTGTGTTGACGAATTTGAAATTACAGATATGTTCATGTCCTCTTTCCTTTGTTTTCTATTAAGCAGAAGCAAAATGGGACAGTGAGAGAGCTGAGGACGATAATGCTCCTTCTAAAAATGAAGAGGTGGGTGAAACTCTTCCCACACCACCAGTCGGAGTTGATGGCTCTTCTCGTCCTGCTTTTCCATCATCTCGATCTCCTTTGAAACCTTGTCTCAAGCATTCAGCTGTCCGTGGTATAGCAGGGGTAAGTTGTTTTGTTTCATACTTTTTATTCCCCATACCATCCTTTTGGTCCTCATAGTGATGAAAAGGGTCTTAGGAAGAAATGGAATGCCTCAGGATCATAAAAGAAAACAGTGTAAAAACAACAGAGAGACAAGTACAGGACTGAGATCTTTAAGGTTGGTGGGACCCAACAATTCTTAGGTATGTCATCGTGGAAGCAAAGAATGAGAAGGCATTTTGAAAGAACAGCTAGACAAATATGAAGATGAGAGGGATCAAGAGGAAGAATTCCTTTAGGAGGGAGAGGGGTAAGATGAATTTAAAGTATGAAGAGTTGAAAGAAATTATTATAAGATCATAACAGCAGTAGTGGGATGAAGGGAGAGCAGATACTCTTTATATCATAACATATGGGAAAAGAAGGCCAGTCAGTTAAAAAAAAAAAAAGAAAAGAAAAGAAAAGTAAAGAAAAGAAAAAGAAAAAAATGCTCGGACTCTTCGGAATGACTCACAGCTGATTTTTGTGAAGACCTGGACGAAAATTTTCTCCTTACGTTTAAGTTCCATGAAGGGTGATATCTTGTATTTACTTGAGCAAAACCTGTGTTTATACAGATTTATGGTCTGTGTTTACCAGATTTATGATGAATTTGGCTATTGTCTTTCTTGTGGTTTCTAGCTTAACTTACTGTGTGGTATGATCTTGGGATATTTTAGGTGTTTTTGAGAAAAAAAGGGAGAAAATAAACATTTATTCTTTCCATTCCTTAAAATTTCTGATGATGTAAATAAGGTCCTGTATGTATTAAATGAAAAAGCAAAGTGTTAGCTGCAACGCCCCTCTTTCTTAAAGTTTACTTATTTATTTTGTGAGGCAGAGCAAGCAGGGTGGGGGCAGGGAGAGAGGGGAGAGAGAGAGAGAGAGAGAGAGAGAGAGAGAGACCCAGTCAGGCTCCTCACTGTCAGCACAGAGCTGGATGCGGAGCTCAAATTCACAAACTCTGAGGGGACCCCCTGAGCCCAAATCAAAGTTGGATGCTTACCTGACTGAGCCTCCCAGGTGCCACTTAAGCTGCAACACTCTTGAAGAAAAATATATATAACGTATTTTTTTCTGCATTCGGATTTATCGTTTTACTTTTAATTTTAATATTTTAAATATTTATGTGTATATTTTGAGAGAGAGAGGCAGAGAGAGAGAGAGGGTTGTGCTGTGAGTGTGGACCTGACACAGAGCTTCAGTAGCCTGAGCCAACATCAAGTTGGACGCTTAATCAGCTCAGCCCCCCATGTGCCCCTCGTTTCTTAATAAGTATCTGCACATAGTAAACACATAACATGCATAGCAAGGGAATGGACTCAAAATTTGTAAGTTTTCTAATATGAACTATTTGTTAGGATAAAACCCTAAGGCAAGAAAGTTTTCCAACTGAACATACAAAATTGTTTCTAGAAGATGATTTTTACTTTTTGGAATGTGCCCAACAATAGCTATAGCTATGTTATAAATCATCTCTTTCTGAGAGTGATGAAGCATGAGAGGGGGAAGGGCAGAGAGAGACGGAGATACAGAATCTAAAACATACTCCATTGCCAGCGCTGTCAACACAGATCCCGATGCAGGGCTCGAACTCACCAACCATGACATCCTGACCTGAGGCTAGTCTGATGCCATCAGAGAAGCTATCCAGGTGCCCCAATGCAGGAGGAATATTTTAACGATTAACAGCAGCAGGTGAAAGCACAGGGGTGGGAATGTTGAGGCCATTTTATATTTTCTTTTTGTGTGATATGTCTACATTTAGAGGGTCTTCCGTAAGTTTTAAAATTCACTATGGAAAGATGTAATTTTGTAAATTATAAATTGTGTTTGCTTTTCTACAGGCTGGCCTCACACCAGCTGTGATAAAAGAGAACAACGAGCAGATGGTGAGGCTTTTAGCAGAAAAGAAAGCCGATGTGCATACAGTTCACACTGTTAAAAGGTGCAGTAGTTTTTTTTTTATCTTAATATTGTTCGAGAGTGGTAATAATTATGCAAGTCAGGAAGATTGACTTCATAAGAAGGTTGATTTATTAGTACATAGTGTAAAATGTCATCACGTCATCAGTTAGGCAGAAAGCAATTATTCTGACTGGGCAACATGAAGAGGGTATAACAGAATTCATGTTTCTATGATAATGTTGACTGATGTCATTTGCAATCTTTAGTTTTATTTTTTTTCCATAACATTTTATTGTCAACTTGTTTTCCATACAACACCCAGTGCTCTTCCCCATAAGTGCCCTCCACCATCACCACCACCTCTTTTCCCCCCTCCCCCTTCCCCTTCAACTCTCAGTTCATTTTCAGCATTCAATCTTTAGTTTTAAATAGGTTCCATGTTCTGTGTGGAGCCCAACACTGGGCCTGAACTCATGACTCTGAGATCCAGACCTGAGCTGAGATCAAGAGTTGGACACTTAACCAACAGAGCCACCCAGTTGCCCCTGCAATCTTTTTGTTGTTGTTGCCACAGGATTTGATGTTAGCTGAAGGGATTTCATATTAGATTTTGCAGAGTGTACTCTCAGCTCTTAGTTTCCTTTATGACACAATATTGGGCTTCTTAACCCTTTTATGGTATTTTTTAAAACTTCTGCTTCATATGGGTGCTTGGTGGCTCAGTCGATTAAGTTACCCGACATTGGCTCAGGTCATGATCTCGTGGTTCATTGGGTTTGAACCACACACTGGGCTTTGTGCTGACAGTGCAGAGTCTGCTTAGGATTCTCTCTTTTCCTCTGTCCCTCTTTCTGTCTCTGTCTCTGTCTCTGTCTCTGCTGTCACCCACACTCTGGAGTTCACTTTCTGTCTTTCCAAAATCATAAAGTAAGAATTTCCACTTCATATATATTTTTCCATAGAAGATGTATATTTCGGTGCCTGGCTGGCTCAGTTGGTTAAGCCTCTGACTTCGGCTTAGGTCATGATTTCACAGTTCATGGGTTCAAGCCTCATGCCTGGCTCTGCACTGATAGCTCAGAGCCTGGAACTGCTTCAGATTCTGTGCCTCTCTCTCTCTCTCTCTCTCTCTGCCCCTCCCATGCTTCTGGTCTGTGTCTCAAAAGTAAAAAATGATTGAAAAAGATACATATGAAATATAAATAGGGTTGTTTTGTCTTATGGATGCTCATTGCTTTAAATTGCTTTTTATTGAGGAATTCTGATGTTAAATGATCTCTAAATGATGTTTAAGTAGTATTACCAGATATCTTGGCTCCTAAGTTTTTATCTGTTTTCAGTCCACTATATTGTTTTGATTTCATTTTTATATGGTTTGGGTAGAAAGATGAATGATAACTTTAATGGAATGGACTTTTCCATTAATGAGGATGTTATAGGTAGGTGACAAAAAAAAAAAGAGAGATGGGTTTAGATTCACACAAGACTAGGTTTAATTCCTAGCTTTCCTGTTTGCTAGGTGTTGGGACCTTGGTAGCATTACATCATCACTATATGTTTTCTGATGGGAAAAGGAGGATAATATATTCTTCAAGGGTGGTTGCGTGTAAATAATATTTTATATACACAGCATTTAGTTGAATGCCTGCCATATGCTTATTAGCATCGTTAACTAGAGGTTTGTGTCTGGCAGAGGCGCTTTGGCCACCTTTGACTGGTCAGCCTCTGTGTGCATGCGCAGTGATCAGTCCTCTGCACATGCGCAGTTCTATTTGGCAGTGTGCTTGGTTACGTTTATTGCTGGCTGAAACGCTGCCTAACCATAGCGATATTGTGGCGAGGCAGGTTTGGCTTAAGCGAGAAACCGTGTGAGAGGTGAAGTCTCTGTGAAGTCCGTAGCGTGAGTAATGATTTTTGGCTTATGGGCTAAGAAGGGTGTGTGGCCATGTGATTCCTCATGTAGTAGCTCCTGGAAGAATGGGAAGGGCGTCTGGAGAAAGAGTAAGAGAATCCAGGACTCCCAGGGCGGCTACCACATCCGAAAGAGAGATCTTGGGAAGATTCATAAGGCCGCCAACGAGGGCAACGTTGCTGAAGTACAACATATTCTCTGGTTTGGAAGAAACGGCCTAGACGACAGAGATAGAAAGCGCAGGTAACAGGGACTTGGAGGCTGGTGGGGAGAGGCGGGACGGACCTGGGAGAAAGGTGCATCTGTCCTGGCACTGCCTGTGGTGCTGAGCCCTTCTGGCAGGGAGGGCGCTTGGTCCTCTTCCCTCCTGAGGCCCCGCAGCACCTGGGTCGTGGGAGCGTCCTCTGGTCTGGCGCCCAGGCCCGCAGGACGAGCGGCCAAAACAAAATCGTCAGCTGCCTCCTTGGCACGTACTCATAATTCCCGAATAGACCTCTTGACTGTTGAGTGTGAAGTGATTGAACCAAATTTCCATAGTCATAGACACGAACTTTAGTATATACAACATTTTATTTTTAATGGTCTCGTTTTTATACCATAATGTTACCGTAAAGTGCATAACGGGAAAAACAATTCCCGTAATGGACTTCTGCACTAAAAATTCTTTGGAGAAAATCCAGTATCCAGTTTATGTCTGTCTACACTTATGTATGTGTGTCACTTACTGAGGGACCTTGGAAGGAAATTTTGACCTGGAAGATGGCTCTGTCTGTGAACACGAAGACTCATTTTTCTCAAAATGTGTACTCTTTCTGTATTTATCAGCTTTACATAAAGCAAATGAAAGCATCCTGGTTTTAAGAAATTTGAGCTACACATGCTGTCTTTCATTGTGAGGCATATTGAAGACAATTTTTGGAATCACCATATTGTACATCTGAAACCTATATAACACTGTATGTTAACTAATGAATAAAAATAAGAACTTCAGATTTTGTAAAATCTACCAGGCAGATTTGGCTTTCCAGATCTCAAAATGTACCTTAAATTTCCACAAATTATTCATTTACTGACAGCTGAAAGATAGATAAAGGAGTGGTGCAGACTAGAAAATGATAAACACTCAAATATACGTAAGATTAGGATTTGGTACTGGTGACCTTTCATATTAGTAGGAAAAGTTGAATTTTTCATAAGTAGTGGAGTAACATCCACTAATTGGAGAAAATTTATTACAATTTTCTCTCCCAAAAATAGGTTCCAAGTAGAATATAAATTTAAAAAATTTATAAGAACGAAATTAAAAGCAAGAATTCTGGGAGTGCCTGAGTGGCTGAGGTAGTTGAGCATCTGACTCTAGATTTCAGTTCAGGTCGTGATCTCACAGGCTGATGGGTTAGAGGCTCATGTCGGGCTCAGTGCTCTCAGTGTGGAGCCTGCTTGGGATTCTCTTTCACCCTCTTTCTGTGAATGAATGAATGAATGAATAAATAAATAAATAAATAAATGCAAGAATTTTGGAGGTTGAATTAGCAACAGAGAAACCAAAAGCCTCTATCAGAAAATAATGTTAATAAGATAAAGATACAGTGTAGTTGTATCAGACCAAAAAATATATCTCCATTTTACAGGGAAGTCTTTGAAATCAAAACAAACCAAAAAAAACCTCTAACTTGAAATTGTGCAAAGTACTTCTTTGGATATCTACAAGAGACCAGTGGAAATAGGAAAATATAGTGTCCCTGGTAAAAAAAACAAATTGAAATGAAGAAGGGAATGAAACTGTCCAGCTACAGTTTTCCATCTACAATCTTTGTGAAAATCAGGAGTGATGGTACTTACACTGCCACTTAAAGTTTAAGTTGTTGTTGACTTTCCAGTAGACAGTTTGGTGTCAGTACCACACTTAAAAGATAGATATTCCTTTGACCCATCAATTTTATTTATACTGAAATATCTTTAGGAAATAACTAGTGATAAGTAACATACAGTTTGCTTTTCTCAACACTATTACAATAGCAGTGTGTTAAGAACCCCTATTATATATATGGCTTATATAAGTAAGGGGCTGTGTATCCGTAAGATGGAAAATGTGTGATCACTGAAGGTGGCCTAGATAAATGATAAACACAGGGATGCAGAGCTGTGCTTCAGTTGATCATTAAGTGAGGGGAAAATTAGTTTGATTGTATGTATACACAAGCAGATGATGGTTTTATGTTAGCCAAAAAAAGTAAAACTTCCCAAAATGATAAAATTAGTTGTTTTAAATAAAATTTGTATGTAAGTGCATTTTCCTTATCCTTAAAAAATACCTGTGATTTCTACAGGAAAAGGTTTATAAAAGTCCTATTAAAAGTTGATTATCAGTAAAAACGTTTTATTATCATTCAAAAATCCTGGAGAACAGTGAGAATATTAATCTACACATAAAAATAATTTCTCACTTTCTGTCAAAATATTTTGGGGCTGTAGCTTAAGAAAAGTAAATTAATTACAAAATTTTTGGAAGACTGGGATATTCTGATTGCTTTTGACCTTTTCGAACGTAGTATTTTTATTTGTACTTGTAGATTTTAATATGCATATATTAAACATCTACATAGGTTTTCTACTATTTGTAGCTTTCTATAGGGAAATGATTTATATTAATCATGAAAATAAAATATTATATTGGTTGTGTCCTTATGAAAAAATAAATAGCAAATGTAAATGATTATTGCTGTTTCAGAAGTATTGCTTTACTTTATATGTTTTCTTTAAATATATTGAACTCTCCAACTGTATTTATACACTCAAGTTGAGAGAGGACATAAATGGATTTATTATCAACTAAAAGCCTCACACATGTTATGTAGCAGACAGACTCTACTCAAGATCCTTTCATTCTCAGAGACTTCATGTTGAACAAGATGAAAAATTTTATTTATTTTCTCAAGATTTTATTTTTATTTTTTAGGTTGATTTATTTAATTATTGAGAGGGGTGGGATGGGGGGAGGGAGATGGAGGGGCGGAAGCAGAATGCCCAAGCAGGCCCTGTGCTGAAAGCAGGAACTTTTCAAATTGATTTTTCGAAGAGTCTAGACAGGGCCTTGATCCAGTGACCATGAGATCATGACCTGAGCCAAAATCAAGAGTTGGACGCTTGACAGACTGAGCCACCCTGGTGCCCGAGATTTGATTTTGTTTATGTTTTAAATGTTTATTTATTGTTGAGAGTGAAAATATGGCGGGTGAGAGGGTGGGGTGAAAGGAGGGACAGAGGATCCAAAGCAGGCTCTGCACCGGATTTTAGTTTTTAGTCATCTCTGTACCCACCGTGGGGCTCAAATTTGTAACTCTGAGATCAAGGTTATATAAGCATACTGACTGAGCCAGCAAGCACCCCTAAGTTGAGACAATTTAATTTTTTTAGTGTTTGTTTATTTTTGAGAGAGACATAGAGACACAGAGAGTGAACATGGGAAGAACAGAGGGAGAGGGAGACACAGAATCATAAGCAGGCTCCAGGCTCTGAGCTGCCAGCACAGAGCCCAATGCAGGGCTGGAACTCACAAACTGCAAGATCATGACCAGAGCCAAAGTCCATGCTCAAACAACTAAGCCACCCAGGCGCCCCAGATGAGAAATTTTCAGTTGAAACATTAGGATTTAAACTCCACTGAAATTTTCCTCCATCCTTTCAAAGCTTCTGAAGATAGGAAATTGTAAAAGATAACATTTACCTGCCCTTTTGAAATTTAAAATAGTACTTAATACTAATATTGATAATTGGAAATACTTGATTTTCATACAATCTGTAGATCAAAATATTTAATAAAATGAGCTGTGCTTGGCCACTGGAATCCCAAGAGTCCTTTGACTTCCTGAAAATCAAAGTAAGAATTCCTTTAAATATTTTTTCTTTGGTGAATTTAGTCCTCTTTCCCTAGAACGCTTTTAAGAACTAAAACTTATTGAAATGCCAATCATCCGACTAGAACGGCATCATTTCACATAAAGTAAGGCACTAAGAGTGTATGACGTCCCACTGTGTTATGGACCAATAAATTTTTTTTTAATCCTGCCAGTTATAGTAGTAAGTCATTTTGAATTATCAATTGCATTCCAATGTCAGAGATATTAAAATGTGACAAAATGAGCATCTTAGAATCATTGAGACACAGTGCTAATCCTTCATCTATATCTGCAAAGTAGATATAATTGTATCATGTCACCTAATTGAAGTATTGCCTTTGTAAAGCAGTAGTAATAGTAAAAATTATAATCATATTCTTCAACAATTATTGAGATGTTATTTGTGCTAGGAACTATTCTAGACACATGCATAGATCCTCATTTCCGCATCACAATGAGGTCTTGTGAGATAATTACTATTTATTTTATTTCATTTTACTATTATTATTATTTTTTAGTAATCTGTACATTTACTCTGAGGCTTGACCTCACGACCCTGAGATCAACAGTCATGTGCTCTTCAGACTGAGCTAGCCAGGCGACCTGAGACAACTACTATTTTTAATCCCCATTTTGTTGACGAGGAAACTGAGGATAAGTCTAAGCAATAACTAGTAAGGGACCGAGTTGAAGTAGGATTCAAACCCATGTGAAGCTGGATCTCGAGATCATGCTCTTTCTCATCCAATAGGCTGCTCTTTTCTTACTGTGGTGAGTCATCACTAATAAATATTGTACCTTCTGCAGAGGGAAACTGAAGCTTTGTTTTGAAGGCCTAGGAGTAACAGGCTACTTAATCTTTATAATCTCATGAATTCACTGCATCTTTGGAGAGAGTGCATTCCAGTTTCCTAAAACGTCCTCTCACTCTTTCAGGACTCCTCTGCATCTGGCCTGCGCCAATGGCCATTCAGAAGTGGTCACTGTCCTAGTGGAGAGGA
>PISW01016231.1:0-13963 GCA_004023785.1 Mungos mungo | reverse complement strand
TGCACCTTGTTCCGCAGCGGGCTCTCCCGTGTGCACCCTGTTCTGCAGCGGGCTCTCCCGTTCGTGCCTTGTTCCGCAGCGGCTCTCCCGTGTGCACCTTGTTCCGCAGCGGCTCTCCCGTGCGCCCTGTTCCGCAGCGGCTCTCCCATGCGCCCTGTTCCGCAGCGGGCTCTCCCGTGTGCGCCCTGTTCCGCAGCGGGCTCTCCTGTGCGCCCTGTTCCGCAGCGGCTCTCCCATGCGCCCTGTTCCGCAGCGGGCTCTCCCGTGTGCGCCCTGTTCTGCAGCGGGCTCTCCCGTGCGCCCTGTTCCGCAGCGGGCTCTCCTGTGCGCCCTGTTCCGCAGCGGCTCTCCCGTGCGTGATCACAGGGGTCGGCGTGGTTGCTCTGCGTGGCCTCACGGAGGTTCCACAGCCTGTGCACTGAGCTCGTCCGTTGGCCGGGAGAGCCCTCGGCCGCTCTGTGTCCACACACCTTCCCATGCCCCTCGGGCCTCTGTCGCGTGCAGAGTGGTGGACTCCTGTCCCGGAAGGCAGTGGGCGCTGACAGATCAGTGACTGCCTTGCCAGGTGCTTCGTTTCTGGTGCCCGGACTCGCGTGGGGTTGTCTGTGCACATGTCTTTACTCAGCATGCACGCCCCCTGCTCACTGAGCACCAGGCCAGGCCGCCCGCTGTTGGGGGCGCTTCTCCCCTTTTGTTTGCCCGGGGTCCACACGGCCTCTGGGGAGGGCACTGGTTCTGCTTACCTCGCTCGGGAGACGGAGGCTGGGAGGCATTGGGCCACGTGCCAGGGCGGCGGGTCCGTCCGGGCAGCACCATGCAGGGCCCTTTGCCATCCTGACGCCCGAAGTGGGTCCCGGGGCTGCTCCGCCACGGCGGCCCCTTACCTCCCAAGGCCAGACCTGTTCCCAGCCCCGCTGCCGTCCCCCAGGCCTGGCCCCTTGAGGAGCCGTCTCCGTCTCGGCTGCTCGTCCGGGTCGTGTCACTGCCGTCTCACAGGAGCGCAGGGCCACAGCCCGGGCCAGAGACCGGACGGGGGGGACCTCCTGCGTGCCCCGTGCTGTCCTGTCTGGGTCACGGTCACCCTCTCAGACTCCTGCTGTAGGGCGGCCGCTGCTGACGCGGTTGGGAGGAGGCGGGTCACGTCGCGTGAGCGTCGTAAGTCGGCAGATGCGGTTTCTTGGGCCCTTGGGGTTTTTTTTTTTTAATTTTTTTTTTCTATTTTTTATTTATTTTTGAGAGACAGAGAGAGACAGCATGAGCAGGGGAGGGTCAGAGAGAGGGAGACACAGCATCCGAAAACAGGCTCCAGGCTCTGAGCTAGCTGTCAGCACAGAGCCCGACACGGGGCTCGAACCCACGAACCGTGAGATCACGGCCTGAGCCGAAGCCGACGCTTTACTGACTGAGCCCCCAGGCGCCCCGAGGGCCCTTGGGTTTTTACGTTCCTTACGCTTGCTCGGCGTGTGCTTGTGTGACGAGGTAGCTGCGCTCGTCGGCTTTCCCTTCTGAGCTCTGTGCGTCTCCTCTGCCTGGCTTCACCCCTACCTCCTTCAGGCTTTGGGGGAGCCCGTCCAAGTAGGGGTGTCCCTTGCCTCACAGATGAGGATGTGCGGCCCAGCGGCTCAGCCAGCTGCCAGCCACCCTGCCCCCCGCGGGTGCCCAGAGCCCCTTAGCACCAGAGGGGTGACGCTTCCCTTGGCCTGCCACAGCCGCCAGCAGCTGGGACGTGCGTGTCCCTCCCGGGGCCCCTGGAGGTGGCTTGTGAGGCATCGACTCATCCTGTCATGTGTGGCCGACTCCGGACCTGGAGGTGCGGCTTTCTCACTAGTAGCCGCGCCCCGCGTTGGAGGCGGAAGCAGGGACCCCGCTTTCCTTCTCTTTCAGATGGACGCGGACATCCGGGCGCTGTTCCTGAGCATAGACGGCCTGTGTAGGAAGTACTCCAGAGAGACCTCCCAGGTGAGCCCCGCACGGGGGGGGCTTCTCGCTCAGCATGGCCCCGGCCGGGCGGTGGCCGCCTCGTGAGGCTGTCCCCTCTGAGGGTCACAGCCCGCTCAGCCACACTCCATCCTGTCCTCCCCCCGACCCCGCCCTCCTGACCACACGTGTCTCTTACCTGTTCCTTCCTCCAGGGGTGTGAACCCCTACTCGCCCCCCCCAGACACCCCTGGACCCTGTGCGGGCCTCTGGTCCGTCCAGGACACTGCCTGCGGGAGAGGGGAGCCCCCCAGTCCCCAGCTGCCCCACTTCTCCCCCTTCTGTCAGCACGTAGCCCCCGCTGTGGGGGAGGGGCAGCGGCCGGGAGAGGGCAGTGCCCGCCCTGACCCTCTGGGCCCATTGCATGTCTGGAGGCTGCGGTCGACCAGCCCCACCGAGACCTCCTCTTCTCTGCAAAGCCACTTTCCAGCTGTGACGCGGCCCAAAGCCACTGCAGTATCACGGCTGTCCCTTCTGCGTTTGGGGCTGCGGTCCCGGGGGGTGGGGGACTCAGGACACGGGGAGCTTTCATGGGCCAGGCCCCCCTGAGGCCCGGAAGCTGTGTTTTCAAACTTGGAGGTCCCGTCCGGACACGCTGTTTCCAGAGTCTCTGCAGACTTAACATTGTCGCAGAATCTGCGCCTGCAGGGGACGGGGTGGGGATGGAGGCTGCCCAGGCCCCTGCCCAGTGACCTGCCTCTCGCCGCTGGGTCCCGTCTCCCATGGTCACGAGCCCATCTGTCACGGTGCAGAGTGGTGTTTCCAGAGGCCACGTGGCAGGACGTCACGTCGGCACCCGTGTTAATGTAGCGGGTTTATTGTTGGAAGTGAGCGGATGCGTGTCCTAGGATTCTCTCAGCACTGGTTTCTAGCAGGGTCCGCGTCGACAGATAAAACCCTGGCGCTCTCAGGCGCTCCAGTCACTTGGAGAGCGCAAAGCCCCCCGGTCCTGCGCACATGAGACTGTCCTTCCGCTGAAGCCATCGGGAAGGCACCCTTCCCGATCCAGTTAGGGAGAAACAAATCTCCCTTTTCCCTCCGGCCTCCCGGGGCCCCCAGCTCACCTCCTCTCCCCTACGCCAGGGCTGGTCCGTGTTGATCAGATGTGGATGGACACACGGCTGCTCCTCCAGGGGGACCTGGCCAACAGGGCAGCAGGCGCCCCGACCCCACTGCACAGAGGCTGGGGCTCCACCTGAGGGGACCGCGCTCCGGCCTGTCCCACACCTCCTGCCAGTCACAGCCTGTGTGCCTCATAACCTGACGAGGCCGTGCCCTCTCTGTCCAGCGGGCCGTTCTCTTCCAGATGAGGGCTTATGGCCCTTTAGGTTTTGTCTTGCTGGTGTCACCTACCCCGTCAGGTCCACAGCGGTCGGCCCGAGGGGCCCGGCACACGGTCAGCTGGGCCAACACCCTGGGGTCCTGGAGCCTGGCCCTGCCTGGTACCGGTGGGCAGCGCACAGACCCAGGGGGCCACGCGGCCACGGACTCGCACCCGGCCCCTCTGGGCTCAGCGTTCTGTCCCCAAGCCCTCCTCCCGGGCTCGGCTCTGCCTGCGGCCCCGTCCTCCACAAACACACGTCCTCCCTCCCTGCTCTGGTCTGAGAGCAGCCTGCAGGGGTGGAGACGGCTCGGGCCCACCCCCGGGCCTCCGAGGTGAGGCCCACGTGCCTGCGTGTGTGCAGGCCTGCTCCCGGACTCCCCAGTGGCCGTCCTGCGGTGGCACCCAGAGCTCCCGCTGCCTCTCGGTCTGCACCCCGCACCGAGACAGGAGGTTTCGGGCCGGTGTGTGACGTTCTCTTCCTGCCGTGCACCTGGAACCTGCTGAGGAATAAGACCAAGCAGACAGACGGAGTCTTGTCTTGCTGAAGGCAGCACGGAGGGTGGTTTCCGGTCCGCACCCCGCTGTGCCCAGCCCCCACCTCAGGTCCAGACCGGCCGGCCCAGCCTCGCTGCCCACACCACCTCGCCCGGAAGTGAGGCCCCCCCTCCTGGAAGCCAGACCTGAGGAGCCACCCCCAGGTGGCCTGAGAGCTGTCGTTGAGGGCAGGCTCTGATGGTGGGCCCTGGTGGCACAGCCCCCACCCCCAGACTAGTGCTCCCGGCAGAGCCTGCGCCTGGCGCCCCTCGTCCTGTGGAGCAGGACGCCCGGCGGCATGTTCTCCAGGCCCCGGGGGCGCAGGACCCTCAGAGGATGCGGTCAGGAGAACAGGAGGCTGTTTGTCACTCCTGTGTTCCCGTCTTCCGGAGGTGGCCTGGCCCACAGACGAGGTCTTGGGACCGCTGTGGGCTGGCTGTCCTTTCAGGTCCGTGTGCTTGGCAGTCCTGGGGAGGGACCCACGGGATGCTGACTTTGCGTCCCACCTGGCCCTGCACCCGGTCCCGCCCGAGCCCCGCAGGAGCCCTGCCCCTGGGCAGCAGTGTTTCAAGAGGGAAGGCCTCATGTCTGGAAACTTCCTTCGTGCGGGTGGCTCTTTCCTCCCGTGAGTAAATCACAGGATGCGGCTCCTGGTTCCCGCCGGCGCTCTTGGGAGCCCGCTGCGGACTTGGAAGTCGGGCTCCCACAAATGGAAGGTCAGAGATGGTGCTGGGCTGGGAGCGGTGGGCCCTGGGGGGCAGACGCGGTCTGTGGGCGCGCAGACTCTGCTCCGCCGGGCCCCATTGCCCGCATTGGCTCTTCCCTCCCAGGCCAGCCCCATCCACCTAGCACTTCCGGGCTGTGCCCCATCGGTGCCGTTTGCTCAGGAGGCCATCCTGTGACCCAGCTGCTCCCAGAGGGGCGGCACGCTGCGGTTGGCCCCTGGTGCGTCCCATCCCGCGGCCGGGCCCTGAGCACCACTGACTCCGCAAGCAGAGCCACAAGCAAGGGAGGCGGTGCGGCCTCCATGTGCAGTTCGAGGCCTCGGCTCGCATTTGCAGTGGGCACACGCCGCTGCCCACGCTCCCGGCGCGGCTGTGCTGAGCTCTGCTTCGGGCACAGGGTGGCGGCCGGCGGATCCCGCACCTGGACCAGCGGGCAGGCGGGGGACCGGCGTGCCAGTGCCGGCAGCTGACACACATTATCTTCTCAGGTTTCGGAATTTCAAGAAAAGCACAGAAAGAGACTGTTGGCCTTCTATAGAGAAAAGGTAAACCCAGCGACTGGCTGCCTCCCCACAGGCTGTGTCTCAAGGCGGCGGGCTGCCGCGCCGGCCCCTGGCCCGCTGGCCCTCAGCCTGGGGCCCGGTTCGTGTCTGGTGGGGTGTGGCTGCCGGGGGGCCGCACCGTGGTCGGCAGGGCCGGTCCACCTTGGACTGCCAACATGGCCCCCCATGCCCAGAGCTCAGGAGGCACTTCCTGCCAGCAGCGATGGCGAGCTGCACTGGCGGATCCTTGTCAAGGACGTTCAAGGTGCCTGTTCATTTGCCCTGCACGTCCCCCCCTTGCCCCGTTAAGTACTGTCCCCTCGCCCCATAAGTACTGTCCCCTGGTCCTGTAAGTTCTCTCCTCTAAATGAAAGGAAAGCAGAGCTTTGGTAAAAGCAGCAACGTTAATCTGGAGCCTCAGCTCTGACTCAGACCGGCACCTTCTGGAATGTAGACGGAGGCTCTCAGGGGAGCACCTGGGTGAGGCTGCATCGTGCTGCCCGGCAGTGTCCATCGCTGGCCGGGGCCCCTGACAGCCTGAGCTGGGACAGCAAGGGGACTGCTCCCCCGTCTCCGCGTTCTGACGTGTGGCTGGAGACGGTACGGGTGGGCGCGTGCTCGTGCAGCTGCCAGCTGCGCCACCTGCTGACCGGAACCCTGGTCGTGTTTAGATCTCGAAGCTGGAAGAATGCCTTCGGAGGTCAGCGCTGCAGACGGAGCAGCTGCGGAGGTGAGTTCTCTCCAGAGCGCGCAGGGCGGCCGACGGTCCGAGACCTCGGTGTAACCCGGGGGCCCGGAGAGCGAGCGCTTGCGTTTACCACGAGCTTCTGTCCAAGCAGCAGTTCAGTGGGAGGGGAAGGGCAGCAAAGGGAGACAGAAAGGGACATGTGGAAGCCCCCGAGGGGCTCCCCGAGACCCCTGAGGCAGGGGCGCCCGGTGGTCGGGCCCGGTCGGGGCCCTGTGTTCGGCCTGCGGGTCTCCCGTCTGCCGGGGCCGTGGCGTCGGCCTGGTGGACGCACAGCACGTGCGAGTTGGTGGCGCCCTCCGGCGGGCGGCGGTGCCTTCTCTTCCAAGAGGGTTGCAGTCTCGGGAGGTATGTTAACATGGTGTTCCCAGCGCAGGGGGTGGAGCCCCGGGCTGCAGAGGCCGTGGCCCTGTGGGGCTGGCGTCCACCCAGCTGGTCACGTGCGCAGGGCTGACCCTCACACTTGAGTGGACGCTTGCCACCCCTTGTGCTGCTGAAAGTCGCTCAGCCACCGCAGGGGCCCCGTCTGGGGTGGCAGGGCCCCTGCTAGCCGACGCCAGCACCAGGGGGTGCCCAGGGGTCCTGGCCCATCCCCAGAAGATCACAGCAGGAGACCCCAAGAGACAGAGGGGTTCAGCTAGGGGAGGGAGCCAGGCACCTACGTGGGGTCTCTGATCTGTCCTTCTTGGTGTATGATTTTCTTTCTTTCTCGGGAATCTTCTGTGAATTCTGGAAAATCACAGCCACCACCTTTCCACATCCTGCGCTTTCCCCGCGTCCTCGTGCCCCGTTCTGAGCCTGGCGCGCCTGCGTGCAGAGCTGCCCGCGTGTGGTTTCTGCCGCTGCGGCCTCTGACGCTCCCTGGGCTCTCCTCGGCCCCAGGCCCGGCTCTCTGTGCTGCTGCTGTGGCACACCTTTTCCATCACAGGTTCATTTTGGCTGCTCAGTTTTACATTTCTGGAATGTTCCTGGTCATGTTTAACACCATGGTGTTAGCTTATCTTCATCTGCATCTCTGTCCAGGCCCATCACAGGCAGTGTCTCCCACACCTGACTTCTCAGAGTCCCGATCTGCCTGTTCTGCCCTGCCTGGGCCAGGGAGGGGGTCCGTCCCGTCCTGGGGGCCGGCTCTTGCTCTCCAGGGAGGACGTCCTCCCCCAGAGCACGTCTGCCTGTCACCCGCCCCCCCCCCCGCCAGAGTAGGAAGGGCCCAGGCCGTGCAGCATGGCATCGCACTCGCCCCCTGGGGTGCGGGTGCTGGTGGCCCTCTGTGACTGTTGTGTCCTGGGGAGGGCCGGCACGGAGCACGTTGGTCTTATGGAGCCCACGGGCAGGAGCGAGGGCCCTCAGAGGTGCGCAGTCCCCACACCGTAGAGGCGGACGGCTGCCTGCCCCCACCCGTGGTCCGTCCGTCAGTTGTGCACTGGCCATCAGAGTGAGCCGCAGGCCACTTGCCTGTCCTCAGGGAGTCATGAGAGTGGTGTCGGTGTGTAAGTGAGGCTGGCACGGTGGGGGGGCGGGGCAGGCGCCCACGGAGCGTCGGCTGTGTTGTCGGCTTGGAACTGGGGTGGATCACGTAGAAGTAAACGTTTACGGTTTTAGTAACACCTTCTCTCTGTGTAGCACGAGATTGTCCCAACAGAGCGCTTTCAGCACGATGAAAACTCCAGTTCTGAGTAAGTGACTCGGGGCCTGAGCTGGGAGGGACGTGAAGAGACCGCTGGGCCGGCGGGCGCGGCCTCACGCTCAGCCCCCTGCTGCAGCTCCCTCGGCGAAGCCCGGTGGACGCACGCCCCTGCCCCCCGGCTCCGCGGCCTCTGACAGGTGTGTGTCCGGTGGGGCGGCGGACGGTCCCCGAGAGTCCCTGGCCGGCTCCGGCGGGCCGCACGGCCCATCCTCTGACCCGCCTCTGGTTCTCCCCGCCGCCACTCTGCTGGACGGCTCGGCGGACAGGCAGCGCCCCAGAGCGCCCCTCCCTCTGGCGCCTGCCCGCCCCGCGGCCCCGTGGGGCGCAGCCGCGTGACCAGGGGTGAGGTCCGTCAGCTCTGTCCCCACGGCCGTAGTGATTGGTTGGAGGACGTGCTGCGGCCACTCTGGGCCAGCGGGTGTCGTCCCTGCCACTCTGGGCTGTGACCGGGGTGGCCAGGCGAGGGGAGGCGGCTGGGAGGCTAATCCAGCACAGACAAAAATAGGACAAGAGACCACAGCTGTGCGGGTGGCTCTCGTGGGACCCTGACCCACCCCGGCCGGGGGAGCCCCACCCCGCGCCCGTGTGTCCCGCTCCTCCGCGGCTCGCTCTCCCGTCCGGTGTTGCCCTCTCCTTTCTGCCGGTTTTCTCCCCCGAGGACGCCCAGGCCACGCGTCCCTGTGCGATGCGGACATGTACTGAGCGCTCATGGTGTGAAATGTGTGGGGCGGGCAGGGGGTGCCGAGGGAGGTGAGAGGACCGCCCCGGTGCAGCGCAGGGGGGACGGGGCGGGCAGGGGGCTCCCATGTGCACGGGCCTGGAGCCCCAGGCCCCTGAGCGTGTCCCCTTGTCATCTAACAGGGTGGAGTCCATGCAGGTCGACCCTACGCCTTCCCCAGCGAGAAAAGTAAGTACCCCTCCCTGGGTCCCGCCTCACCCCACGTACGGCGTCTGTGGTTTTCTCTGCGTGAGGAGGCGCACGCGTTCCGGTCCTGGGGGACGGATCCCGCCGGGGTCTCTCCGGGGTGGGCTGGGCCAGGGGCTGAGCAGGCTGGGCTGTGGCTCCTAAGGCAGGACCTTCCACGAGCGGCAGGTGGGGAAGAGGGAAGAGCTGCCGAGTGAAGTCAGGGCAGACCCCGTCCGGCCAAGTGCGCAGGGGCTTGGAGCCCGAGGGCCCTGAAGAGCGGAGGCCCAGCTCCCACGTGGGGAGAAGCCAGATGCCGGGCGGCGGCTCCAGGAAGGGGTGGGAAGCGGTCCCCAGAGGGATGACCTGGGGCACACGGACTCCTTTGTGTTGGTGACTTAATTTACACCCTGCCTGGCACTGCTTGTTCGAAAACAGCTGGGCCGCAGGGACTCGGTCTCCCGGTGGCCCCGCGAGGTGCGCGCCGGTGTTCAGGCCGGTTGGTGAGAAGGAGTGTTCGTTTCCCGGGGGGCAGCCTGGAACCAGATTAAGGAGGAGTCTGGATTCCGGATAAGCAGGTGGGCACGCAAAGCCGTCCAGAGCGGGGGAGAGGAGACGGCCTAGTCCTTGGCCGCGGGTGCCTCCCGTCCATGCCCGTCCCTCCACCCCCGTCCTGTTGCCCCCCCCATCTGGGAGGGACGCTGTGGGTGCACCCCCGCCCTGCCCTCCGGGTCCCAGCCTCCACGCACCGCTGCCGGCCCTTGCGCTGCAGGCGCTGGGCTCTGCGCCTCCCCCACATGTGGCCTTGGTTTGGAGATTAGAGGCTGACGCCCTGAGTTGATCCCCATGTCCCTGGGTTTATAGCTGAGGGACCAGAACACAGTGAACAGTCTTGAAATTGCAGAGTGAGGCGCTGGGACAGGGGTAGTTCGAGCTGGGGTCAAGGGCAGGTCAGGAGTAGGTGAAGCTTCCAGGAGGGAGATTGCGCGCGCCGTGTAACTTGACCAGCAGAATCCGGCTGCGGGCCGTGGTTCCCTTCAGGCCAGAGCCAGACTCCGTGCTCCAGGACCCTCGCCCGCTCCCCGCTCGGCTCCCGGAGCGGTCAGGCCCAGAGTGGGTGCAGGCGATGGCTCCGGGCTCGAGCAGCTGTGAGCCCCCAGCTGGGGCAGAGTGACAGCTGCGTCTTGGGACCCTACCCCAGGCCCAGAGACCCTGGGTGGCACAGGCAGCCCAGGGCGGGGCGCAGAGGGGAGCAGAGGGCCCCTGCGTGGGGCTGTCCTGAGGTTACCGCCCGGGGGTTTGGGAGAGGTCCCTGCCCCCGCCGGCCTGTCTGGGGCGAGTGGCCGCAGCTGCAGGGGACGCAGGGCGAGGGCACCTCGGCTGGTCGGGACGGCGCCCTGGCACAGGCCGCCTCGTCCCCCTCCCGCCTGCTGCCCTGCGCCAAGCCTGGGGTCCTGGGGGAGCAGGTGAGAGGCACGCAGCCTGCAGGTGGACGGGGGCTGGTGACGTGCGGGCAGAGCCTGCAGCTTCCTGCTGGGCGGCCGGCTGGTGTGACAGTGAAGCCATGACTCACGGATCCCGAGGGAAGACCTGCTCTAAGGCAGGCGTTGATGAGGGAGGCCGGTAAAACGTGAGAACCGCCTGGAGGGAGAATCCTAGGAGCAGACGCGTCAGCCCGGGGGTGCGGACCCAGCCGCTTCCGCGTGGCCTCCTGGGACGTGCCGAGGCCACCAGCAAGACCGGGGGCTGCTCAGTGCGGGGGGGGGGGGGGGCAGCCTCAGGGCCCGGACCGCAGACACCCTGGGGGGGAGCTGTAGGCTCCGCGTGGTCCATGCTGTCCAACATCAGGGGAAGTCCTAGAAACTTCCAGAGTACTTGCTCTCTGGCGGGAAGAACTCTCCATGATCAAGTTGTGAATGTGAGGAGAGCCATAAACCTGTGCCTGGGGGAGCACATATAGGAGCCCCCGTGGGAGCGCCTCAGGAGGTGCCAGTGGGGGGCCAGAGGGAGCCCCCATGGGAGCGCCTCAGTGCGTGCAGCGCGCCCCTCCTTGCAGCCATCTGCCACACGCGGTTTCTCTGAGCCGCACCCCAAAATCCAGCCTGGCATGGGCCACCTATGTGGGCATCGTGGGGCCGCCTCGGGCGGGTCTGCTCCAGCCCTGCTCGGGTGGGGCCCTCGGGGAATGTCTGCAGGTCTAGTCTGATCCTAGACGGTGGCTCCCGGCCGTGCTCCAGACCCCGGTCCTCACAGGGACTCGGGGTGCCCCGGCAGCCCTGCCGGCCGTCTGTGTCTCCAGATCCTTCTTGCTTCACCTGTTACCAGAGTCTCCCTGAAACAGGAGACTTGAGAGCTGACGCGGCAGCTAGAAACCCTTTCTCAGAAGAAGCCAAGCCGAGAAGAGACAGGTTACCCCATTCTAGTCAGACGTAGTGACTTTTTCTCGCTGTGACGCGTTTTTCTGTTGAAGTTGCAAATGTTCCGCCCGCAGTTGAGAGCTGCCTTGCAGGGGACATGTGTGGCGGCGATGTGTAGACCAGGCTGGACAGGGGTGCAGGTCCAGGGCGCAGCCTGCGGGGCACAAAGGGCCACGGGCGCGCGTGGGAGTGGCAGACGTCTGGGCACCCCAACTCACCCGGTGACTGCAGGGGGTGGAGCGCTGGGGCGGGGGGGGGGACAGGCTGACAGGAAGGACCCAGCGTTGGTGGGACCAGAGCTCCGGCCCGTGGGAGGACAGCTGCCGCGAGCCCACTGCTGTGGCCGGAGACACCCTTCCACCCGGAGGCTGTCGGGGGTCGGGCAGGCGGGCAATAGACGTCTCCGTGCGGGGGCCAGCCAGGCGGGGCAGTGCTGTTTGCAGAGCGTCTCTGCTCCAGGCCCCTCCGGGGCTGAGGCTTGTGGGTGGGTGTGAGCCGGGCATGGGGTCACGGAGGGTACCCTGCCATGGGGCCCAGGGGAGGCCGTGGGGGGGGATGTGCCAGGGCTGGGAACTGGGAAGATGGGCCACCGTCGGGCACAGGGAATGGGGGCCGAGTCTAGAGACAGAGCAGAGGGGGCCGGGCCTGCGAGGGCGGGGCGGCCGTGGCGGTGAAGAGGGGGCGCCGGAGGGAGCGCTCGGCCTGCGCCCCGCATCTCCTCTCTGGGGGAGGGGCCCCATCACTGGTGGCAGCGCAGCGCTCGTCCTCTCGGGACCGGGCAGGGGCCCCCCGGGGCCGTGACCGGTGCGTGGCCGGAGCTGGGCTCCCTGGGAGCGAGAGCACCTGGCCCGTCGACACCTGGAGTTCAAGGTGACGGAATCGTGTGCCCAGAATGAGGGTTTGTGCACGACGTAAGACGTTCTCACCCGAGCCAAGGACTTTAGTTTTTCTCTCCTCTGAAATTCTTGAAAGCGCTGGGTGGAGCCCTACCAGCCGGGCTGCTGTGAGCCCCGTGGGGGGGGGAGCGGCCCCGACAGGACCCGGCCGTGCGCGCAGTCAACGGGGAGGCTCTTGCTCTCGGGAAGGGCCGGGCGGAAACTGACTTGTTTTCCTTACGCGCTTAGCCTGAGGTAGCAGCTGGCCCGGCAAGAATCTCGCTGATCAGCCCACCTCAGGATGGACACATGGGTAAGCGGGGGGCCTGTCCCCACACCCCAAGGACACGCCCCTGAGCTAACTTCCCCAGAAGGGGACACGCGGTCGAAGCCGGCAGAACCTGCCCGCAGGAGCGCTGCCCTGGCACAGAGCCGGCCCCTGCTCCTCGAAGCAGCGGGGCTGCTGGCCGGGGAGCACCCTTTCCGAGCACCCCGGGCCCGTCCCGCGGAGCGCTCCTGTGCGCGTGCCTCCGCGGCTGGAGCGCGGGCTCCTGTCTGGCTCGCCGGCGGGATTCCAGGGCAAGCGCCCGCGCCCCCCGCAGGCTCGGGGCCCCCGGCCCCTTCATGCCCGCAGGAAGCCGCCCGCGAGCGTAGGCGCATGGGGGTGACACTCCCATTCATGACGCGTGACCCCGCGTGCCAGCCCCCGACCCCAGTTCCTCTGCCCTCTGCCTCCTCACCTGTGTTTCTTGCCAACGGTGAGGCTCTGGCAGTGGCCGCAGAGGAGGACCCCCTGGTGGGCCGTGTGGGCTCACCTGGCGCCTCCTGCCGCCACCGGCCCAGCCGAGTGATGGGAGCCCCCAGCACCTGCTTGGGTGGGACCCCCCGCGGCTGAGCGGCACACCGCCAGCTGGCCCCAAGGCACCCCAGCCTGGGTGTCCATCCTGCTCACGACCTCTTGTCCCCCTGCCCTGCCCTTTGCCCCCACGCCGCCCACCTCGGGCCTGTTGTGCTGGCTTGAGAGAACCCAGCTCGCGGACAAGGCTGTGCCTTCCCCCCTCCCCCAGCCACTCACCCCGGGTATCGAGTTTCCCATTTTAGCCGGTGTGTCCCCCCGATGGAGCCCCTTGTCACGCCCGGTGAGAGTTCCTGACTTGGTCTCAGGTCCTGTTCAGCCTCAGGTTGATGCCATTTCTGCGGTGTCCAAGGTCATGTTCCTCTGAGGTGCCGGCCCTTGCCCTGCACTCACCTTGGTTGGGAGCTGGGGGGAGGGGGAGGGGCCCGCGGGCTGTGTGTGTGTGTGTACACTCGTGCCCTGGTCCCGCCCACACCCCCGGCCCTCGCTGCTCCTCCTACCTGGCCGTGAGCATCAGATCTGTCGTCACAGGATCGAGGCTGGAGGCTCCTGCCTGGGCTCCCTTCGTGCAGAAGCCTGGGACCTGCCCACCAGCCTGGCTGCCCTTCCCTCCTTGTGCCCCCCGCTGGGGGCGGTGCAGGGACACCAGTCCTCACCAGCTTCTCTCCCTGGCGCATGTGTCCGGAACAGCAACCCTCCCCAGTGCCGTCCGGATGTATCAGCCGGTGTCGGGAAGGGGGGCGGCCGCATGCGCGTCCCCCCCCAGACGTCTGAAGGGACGGGTCCTCACTGCTGTGACTGAGCCTGAGCTTCCTCAGTGTAGTCGTCTCTTGACTTTGACTGTGAATTAATCTGTTTTTTCCTTTTGTCCTTCACGTGTATGAAATCCTCAAGATGAAAAGTAGCCATTTTTTATCCAATTTACAGTTTAATTTTATATTTTACGTTTTGATTGTAGATGTTTAATATTTCTTGATTGTTTTTTTAATTTACATCCCAGTTGGCATATCATGCAGTGAGGATTTCAGGAGCAGAGTCCAGTGATCCGTCCCTCCGTGCGACACCCAGTGCTCCTCCCAGCAACCGCCCTCTTCGTGCCCCTCACCCATTCGCCCTCCCCTCCCACAGCCCCTCCAGCAACCCTCAGTTCTCTACGTTTATACTATTTTTGCTTCCCTTCCCTTGTGTTCAGCTGTTTTGTCTCTTAAATTCCTTGATTGAAGTCATATGATGCTTGTCTTTCTCTGACCAATTTCACTTAGCATAATACCCTCTAGCTCCATCCACGTAGTTGCAAATGGCAAGATTTCATTCTTTTTGATGGCCAAGTAATGCTCCATTGTATATACACCACATCTTCTTTATCTATTCATCCAT
>PISW01016230.1:0-13968 GCA_004023785.1 Mungos mungo | reverse complement strand
CCCAGGTCCGCTACAGCCAGCTGGTGAGGAAGAAGCGGGCCCAGCACCGCTGCGCGCGGAGGCCCGGCCGCGGCAGCTCGCGGCGCTCGGGCTACGCCTTCGCGCACCAGGAGGGCTTCGGGGAGCTCATCATGTCCGGCAAGAACATGCGGCTCAGCTCCCTGGCGCTGGCCGGCTTCGGCCCGCGCTCCGGCCCCGGCTGGATGGAGAGCCTGCGCCGCAAGCGGAGCGACAGCCCGGGCAGCCCCGGCGGCGGCGTGGCCGGGAGGCCGCTCTAGGGGCGGCCGCGCCGCGCCCCTGCCCGCGGCTCCGGCGGCTCCACCGAACCAGACCCGAGAAGAGCTGGAGGTCGGGGCCGCCCTGCCCGGAGCCGCGGGGAGGCTGGCGTCTCCGTATTTTTCTACTCCCACCCCGAGGGGCTCGCCCCGTTCCTGCAGTCCACGCGAATGTATGGCCGGGAGGCCAGAGACCGTGCGGGTCTCCTGGGTTTGGGTCGTGTCCCCTTCCGTTTTGTCTTGTTTATTTGGCCAGTGGGGGGAGTCTCCGAGCGACTTTCACGTTGTGGGAAGAGGAGGCTGGTCCACAGGCGGCCCCCCCATCGGGCCACACTGGGGGGACCTCTGTCCCCGCCGCCGCCGGGTCCTGCGGGGCTGGCCGGGCGCGGAGGACGCCCGGGACCCATCGAGTCTCCCTCCTCACCTTGAGAGTGCAGTGCTCCCCTCCCCCAGACACACAGCCCTTCCTGGGTCCTGAGTCCTGCTGGCGTCGGGCAGGGGCCAGGAGGGCGGCCCGTCTTCTCAGTGACGTGAAGCTGGGGTCAGAGGTCGTCCTAAAAAAAAAAAGATTCCTTTAAATGTGGGTCTGGGTTCCCTAGCAGAGTTCTGTCTGTCTTCCCTTCCTCCTCCTCCTCCTCCCCCTCTGGCATTTTCCTGCACCTGCGCTGGGGCCTGCTGCAGGGTCTGGGCCCCTCCCCTGTGGTAAACAAGAGGCCCCACCCCTACCCTGCCAGCTCCCTGTAGGGGGAGGGCAGGGGGAGGGCAGGGGCGCTGTCCATCCGGCTTCTCCTGAGCTACTTGGTAGCAGTTCAGTCTTGGCAGGGGTGGGGTGCTGAGGGCTGGCATGTGGCTGGAAGGGGTGTGCGGCTCTCACCCTCGATGCGGTCGCTCCCAGGGAGGCGCCCTGCGCAGGGGGGAGGGGGAGGGGGTCCCTTCTGGCCGCACAGTTTACAAACCCAACATCATGTCTGTCTTTGTGTCTCTCAAGGTGAGAGTCTGATTTTTATACCAAAGAGGAAATGATTTTTTTTCATATTTGGTTTGTCTATATTATATAAATATATATATAAATCTATCTATATATATATACAGTTATATATATTATTTTTTTGGTTCTCTCTCATTTTTCAGGGAGGGAGGAAAGTACCGAGTTGCAGTGAGCTGTAATTAAGGAACATTCTGTATAATTTGACACATTTCTATACTTACAAGAATTCTATCATTTTATGGACATAAGAAAAATGCCTTTTTATAAAATTCCAATTTCTGAGAGGTGTGTGATTTGTGTCTTTTCTAATGTTGGGTCAAGGCTGGTGGTAAAGACCGGCTTTCCGGGAGGGAGCTGTGGGCTCCGGCGTGCGCTCAGCTCGTCCCCCGGGCGGTGGCTGCGGACAGGCGGCCGCGGGCACACGGTGTCCAGCCGGTGCTTGGGCCTTGAACCGTTAGCTTTCCAAACAAGCCGGCCGCACGTCCCCGATGCATGCCCAGTGGGTGTGGGAGGAAACACTCAAGTTGGTTTTGTTTGGCCCCGGCCTGGCCCTCCAGGCCCCTGGCTTCCCACGAGTGAATACCGGGCACAGGAATTTGAGGTTAGCACGTAACCTGCAGCCCAGGGGGCCTGGGGGAGCCCGGGTCACGGGGCGCCCACAGTGCCCCTTCCCCAGGCGGCTTTCCCCTGTGACCTCGCCAGTCTTGGGTCACAGGTGACAGTCTTCCTCTTTCTCAGTGCTAATGAGCCAGAGGGGAGAGTGGAGGCCAGACCGGTTGCCCAGGGCTCTGGACACCTCGCCCCTGCCTGTGGCCTCTCCCTGGGTCCTTCCAGAACAATGAGCCCCAGGCCCTCAGCCCCCAGGAAATTGAAACAGGCCTTGATCCCTGGAGGCTGTCTGGGCGCCCAACTTCCTTGCCCGGGTCACCCTCCTGGTGACGGCCCACCCCCACCCCTGCCCGGGACAGACCCTCCAGTGCTGGTTTCAGGGAGAGGAGGTCCTGCTCAGCCGTGGAGGGACCCCCCCCCTCCCCCAGCAGGTGCTCTCAGCCTCCAGACGCGCCTGGTGCTGTGTGAGCTCAGCATCCCTCCCCCTTCCTCGCACGCAGACCTCCCCCCTCCTTGCAGGCAAGTGCCCAGAGCCTCGTCCTCCCAGATTCCTCTCTGGCCCACAGATGACCTCTGGCCTCTGTGGCCGCCTCGCTCCCCTGCACCGCCCAGCGCTCTCCCCTGCCGGATCCCGGTGCTGCCTGCTCTGGAGGGACCGGGTGGGGCCGCTGGAATCTCGCCTCTGTTCTCCACCCCGTCCCTCGCCACCTGCCTCCGCTGCCCCCCACCCCTGGAGGGGCCCTCTCTGCCGTCCTGAGCTTCCCTTCCCCAGTTCCCCGGGCTCAGCAGCCCCCGCACCAGGGCCCTGCCCAGCCCCCGCCCAGCTCTCCCTTCCCCCACCCCATGAACTATCTCACTAGATCACCTTCTACCCGGTTCTATCCCGGCCGCAGGCACACGTCTCCAGGTCTGATCTTGCTTGCGCCCGTGCGCACGTCTGACTGTTGGCCACACTCATCGCGGCCGCGGCTGCCCCTGAGCCTCCGGCCTCCGCACCTTTCCACCAGGCCTCCTCTCGGCTCTGGGCCCCTCTGGGTTGCGGGAGGGCCTGAAGCAGCTCCGTGGAAACCCAAGGTTTATTATTTTTTAAAATTTTTTATTTAGTTTTGAGAGAGAGACAGAGGGACAGAGAGAGAATCCCAAGCAGCTCCACACTGTCAGCACGAGCCCAATGTGGGGTCCGAACTCACAAACCATGAGATCATGACCTGAGCCGAAACTGGTCAGACACTTAACCGACCTCGCCCCCGAGATGTCCCGAAACCCACGGTTTAAATGAGATCTGGGAGGGGCGCCTGGGTGGCTCAGTCAGTTGGGCATCTGACTTGATTTCTGCCCAGGTCGTGATCTCACGGTTTGTGGTTCGAGCTCTGTGTTGGGCCCTGAGCTGGCGGAGCAGAGCCTGCTTCGGATTCGGTTGGGATTCTCTCTGTCTCAAAATAAATAAACATTTAAAATAAATAAACAAAAGTAAATGAGATGTGGGATTGTCCCTATCAGCCTCCAGACTGGACTTGGTTCCCCTCCCCCCACACTCGGGGCCTCGGTGCCACCAAGGGACCCCAGCCTCCACTTGGGTGACCCACCAGCCTTCACATTCAACATTCCCAGACTGAACCCGATTTCCCGGGACACCTGCCCCTCCCGCTGCGCCCCGTGTCCCCGGACGGCGCACTGTCCTCACTCAGCAGACACGCGCGTCCCGAGGACAGCGCCCAGCCTGCGCGGGGGGCCGTCGGGCTCCGCAGCACACGGTCTACACTCCCTGACGTGGACTGCGGGACGGATTAAATGATGGCCTGAGCTGCTCTTTCCCAGGGACGGGGACCCAGTCAGGGTCACGACAGCCCTGTCTCCCCCTAAAGGAGGACGCTCCAAACACAGAGTCTCAGGCAGGGGAAGGGGAGAGACGGCGCCGGAGCAGACAGGCTGCCATGCCCACCTGCGTGCCCACGGCAGCTCAGGGAGACCCCGGGCTGTGGACCGTGCTCCCCACCGGGGAGGGGCCCTCTCAGCAGAGTCCCCGCACCCGCAGCTGGGCTCCAGAGCCGAAGGGAGGGGCTTGGTTCTCCTTTTCATCTCGATTTCCAGAACAAAGTCGGGAAGCTCACGCCCGTGTTTTACCATTGTGTGGGGGCTGGACCCCCAGGCCAGGGAGGGAGAGGCGGGGCCGCTGTGTGTCCAGGGAAAGAAAAGGTGTTCTGCTCCCAGATTCAGCGTGAGGCCTCGTCTGGGCCTCGTTGTCCGGACCCAGGGAGAGACCCCGCGCTGCCCAGGCCTCCGGCTCTCCGGGCAGAAGGATCTGGGGCTCCGTCTTGCTGGGCTGGTGAAGAGAGGCCTTTCCCAAACATTTCCTGGGTCTAGAATCGATAAAAACAAACAAAACCCTATGGGGTGTTTTCTGTTAAGAAATGTTTCTGGCAGGGGCGTCCGGGTGGCTCAGTCGGTTGTGTCCGGCTTCGGCTCAGGTCATGATCTCACAGTTCATGGGTTTGAGCCCCGTGTCGGGCTCTGTGCTGACAGCTCAGAGCCTGGAGCCTGTCTTCAAATTCTGTGTCTCCCTCTCTCTCTGACCCTCCCCGGCTCACACTGTCTCTCTCTGTCTCTCAAAAATAAATAAAAAACATAAAAGAATTTTTTTAAATAAAAAAGAAATGTTTCTGGCAGAGAACATGGGAGTCCCCTGGGCTGGGGATCTGCAGAAACTGTCCCCCCTGCTATGATGGGGGGGCTAAGCACCCTGGGAAAGACACGGTCTCTGTCCCTCGGGGCCCAGCAGTGACCCGTGTGGGCCCCAGCACGGGCAGGAGCAGGGTGGGATGCCGGGTTTACTCGAGGTCCCGCAGGGGTGAGGAAGGAGCTGCAGGAGAAAGGGAAGGACCGAGGCGCCCCCTTCCCGGGCACCGTCCTGCCCCGGGCCAGACACCGGCGGGGGGCCGCCGCTGCCCCAGGGCCCAGGAGAGGCGCTCCAGGGGGGTTGCTGGAGCTGGAGTCAGGCCTTTCTTGAGGGGAAGGGATGAGCCCTGGGGGGGCAGGGTGTCTGCTCTGTGGAGACGTAAGAGACCTGGTTAGCCAGCGATGGCTGTCTGGAGGTCGAGGCCCACTGCAGCCCTTGCCCTGTTTCTGGAACCATGTTCTTCGGGGTCCCCACCAATAGTTCTTACTCATCTGGGCTCAGGGGCCCCTCGAAAGCCGTGTGGTAAGACATTGCTGTGCCTTCGCCAAGCGCAGGCAGCGCCCGTCGGAGGCAGGCAGGGCTGCCTGGGGTCTTTCTGGGCTCGGGGGCAAATCACACTGCTCTCAGCCCCGAGGGGGTCAAGGGGTGAGGCTGACGGACTGTCAGAGCAGCTCCGATCCCGACCTTCACAGCGATGTCTGCCCAAGGCCAGGTTTGCGTTGACACTCGCTGTCCGTGCCTCCAGCCCTCGGCCTCCCCCTTTCTGCCGTCTCCTCCCCTCCCGATTCTGCCCCCTGAGGGGCCTCAGGTGCACACAAGGAGACACGTGAGCTCATGAGCACCCTGGGGGGGGCCAGTGTGCACAGAGGAGTGACCCACTGAGGGGGGGGGGACGACCCGCAGAGACCCTGGAGGGGGGCTCAGGGCTGTTTGGGCAGAAAATGCCAGAGTCTGAGACAGGGCTGCTGGTGAACAGCCAGGCTTTCCAGTCTCGGATCTGCGACGGGCTCCTACCTCTGTAAAAACGGTGCCTTTCACCAGCAGTGTCGCCGGCAAGCCGGTGTGGGACGGGGCCACGGGAGGAAGGAAGCAGGCGGGAGCTTGGGCGTTGCAGCAGAGGGGACTTGTGATAACATTTCTACGTGAATGTCTTCTTTTGTCTTGCTGCTTTTAAGATTTTTTAAAAAGTAATTTTCAATGCTTGTTTATTTTGAGAGAGAGCGCGCATGTGTGGAAGCAGGGGAGGGGAGGGCGAGAGGATCCCAGCAGGCTCTGTGATGGCAGCACAGTCATCTCATGAGCCGAAATCAAGAGTCGGACGCTTAACTGCCTGAGCCACCCAGGCGCCCCTAAGATTTCCTCCTTCTCACTGCATTGTGCCATTTTAATCCCAGGGTGCCTTGCTGCGGATCTGCTCTTGCTGGGGGTCCTCAGGGCCTCCTGGACCTGGATGTCCGTTTCCTTTCCCAGATGAGGGAGGTTCCCAGCTCTTAGGTCGTCAAACACATCTCTGCCCCTTTTCTCTTTCTCCTCCTGGGACTCCTGTAATACAAATGTCTTCGCGGTTTTCTTTTTAATGTTTGTTTATTTTTGAGAGAGAAAGACAGAGACAGAGACACAGCACGAGTAGGGGAGGGGTCAGGGAGAGGGGACAACACAGAATCTAAAGCAGGCTTCAGCCTCTGAGCTGTCAGCACGGAGCCCGGACGCAGGGCTTGAACTCACGAGCTGTGAGATTATGATCTGAACCGAAGTCGGACTTTAACCAGCTGAGCCCTCCAGGCGCCCCCTATTTTAATTTCTAAGTGGTAACTCAGGTTGGACGTCGTCCACGTAAGGAACAGCTCTCTGGGGGCCCCAGTAACTTAATCGCAGTAAAACAGAAACCACAGCTGTAGACACTTAAAAATGCACAGCTCAGTGGCATTAAGTACATTCGTACCATTACCGCCACCTGCTTCCAGGACCCACGCGTCGCCCCGAATGGAAACCTGGCCCCCAAAGCGGTGCTGCCACTTCTCCCCACCCCCACCCTTGGCGACCACTATCCGCTTTCCGGTCTCTAGGGATTTCCGTGGACGCGATGTTTCACATCAGTCAAAACATACGACATGTGGCCTTTTGGGTCCCAGCTTCCTCCCCTTCTCGCGACGTTCCCGCGGCTCGCCCGCGCTGTGGGGGGCGTTCGTGCCCCGGTCCGATTGGGGGACGACAGCCGCCGGCGCGTGAAGCCACATCTTGTCGGCTCCTCCGTCGATGAACACGGCTGCTGTGAGCAGCCACGTGGGAGCCGGGGCCCGACGCCCGTCCCGGGAGTGGGTTTCGGGGGTCACGCGGGCGGCCGTCTGTCGACCTGCCCGAGGGACGGCCACCTGCTCCCCGCTGCCACCGCTGCGCTTTACCTCCCGTCAGCAGCGCCCGCGGGCTCCGACCTCTCCACCTCTTTCCCACCACTTGTTCTTTTCCTTTTTTTCTTAATTTGCTTTTCATGTCTCAGTGCAGCCGTCTACTGTGTGTGGATCCACGAGGAGCGAAGTGGCATCTCACGGTGGCCTTTGTTTTACCTGAAGGACACCAGACACCTGACACACACTGTGCCAGTGCTGCCGGGCGTCCAGCATGGAGCCTCCAGCGTCCGCACGCGCTGCTGTGCCCCCGCACGCGTGGCCGCCGCCTGTGCGCACACGCAGCCCGGCAGCACCGATCGCCATCCCCGCCGGGCCTCGGCCTGTCCTGCCCCGCCCCCTCGGGCAAGCACTGGAATCTTCTCTGTAGTACAGGTCTGCCTTTCGCTTTGTTACACGTCGGTGAAATCACGCGGTGCTTGTCTTTTTCTGACTTAGTTCACTAATAATTCACTCTAGGTCCGTCCTGTCTCATATGCTTTGGATTTGTGTCTCCCTAACTATCAATGACCTTGAACCCCTTTCCATGTGCTCATTGGCTGTTTGTATATCTTTTTGCAGAAATGTCTATTCAAGTCTTTCCCCATTTGTTTTTTTTTGGGGGGGGAGTGTTTTTTTGTTTTTGTTTTTGCTTTATTTTGGTCCTTATGTTGTTGAGTTGTAGGGCTTCCTTTTTTTTTTTTTTCTCATTTTTTTCTTTAAACTAGGCTCCATGCCCAGTGCAGAGCCCAACACAGGGCTTGAACTCACAACCCTGAGATCAAGACCTGAGCTGAGATCAAGAGTCAGGTGCCCGCACCTGAGTGGCTTAGTCAGTTGAGCGTCCTACTCTTACTTTGGCTCAGGTCATGATCTCGGGGTTCACGGGATACAGCCTTGTGCGGGGCACTGTGCTGAGGTCACTGGGCCTGCTTAGGATTCTCTCTCTCCCTCTCTCTGTCCTGCTCCCCCACGCACGCTCTCTCTCTCTCCCTCGCTCTGTCCTGCTTCCCCACGCACGCTCTCTCTCTCAAAATAAATAAATAAACATTTAGAAAGGAATTGAATAGAGGGAAAACTGGAATAACTTCAATAATAAATCAAGGGCCGCCTGGGTGGCTCAGTCTGACGCGTCTGACTCTCGGATTCAGCTCAGGTCACGGTTTTGTGGTTCGTGAGTCAGAGCCCCGCATCAGGCTCTGGGCTGACAGTGTGGAGCCTGCTTGGGATTCTCTCTCCCTCTCTCTGTCCCTCTCCTGCTCACATGGTCTCTGTCTCTCTCAAAAATAAATAAATAAACTTTAAAAAAATCCAAAAACTCAGAGTAGGAGGAAAAGAAAAACAGAAGTGAGATTAAATGTAGAAGAAACGGTAAGATGCTAAGGTTCAGACCCAAGCACACGGGTGACTCAGCTAGACGCGCACCTCTGCAGAAACTCACCGAGCTGTGCGCTTCGTGACTACGTGCATCTCAGCTTTTGAAAGGTGTTTTGGAAAGAAAAATGCAATGCAGGACAAGCTCCAAAGACAAAAATCTAGAACTATCTAAGAAGTGAACGGTGTGTCACCACCCCGGAAATCCCCTTGTGCCCTGCTGCACACACTGCCCGCCACCCCCAAAGGCGACCCCTGTCCTCACCCACCCTCCTGACGCCACGTACCAGTTTTGCCAGTTTTTGCATTTTATACAAATTGAGTCACGTACTGTGCACAACTTTGTGTCTGGCTTCTTTCAGGAGATTCATCCTTCATGTGTTTTTAAAGGATGCGGTGGCCCGATGCAGCCCGAGGACCACGGTTGGCGGACTTCAGCCTGGCCGTCTGGGGGTGTCCTTTGGGTGGCGGTGGCTCTGGGGGTGCTCTCCGAGGCCGGCTCCCCTGCAGCTCTTCCCAGCCTCGGATCTCACTCTGTCAGAGCAAGAGACAGGAGGGGCCGCACCTCATGCCCGTCGTCAGAGCGAAGCAAGCGCCCCCCGCAGGGAAGTGCTGTGTGCACGAGTGTGAGGTGCAGAGCGTGCCAGGTGTGGGGCCCAGGGAAGGGAGCCCACGCTCACAGCACGTCGGTGTCCGGGTGCAAGAGCACGGCTCCTAGCGGCTGGAGCCCAGGCAGTGAAGGCAGAGCGGCCGGAGGGGAACCGGGAGATGTCAGCGGCGGCTTCCTGGGCCCCTGCCCCCCGGGGCGCTCAGCGTCCCCACGAAAAAGCCAGAGCCCCTGAGGAGCGTAACCCGACTCAACAGGTTTCTGGGTCCTTCTTGCTCTCCTCCCCTTTCCTGTGACTCAGAGACGACAGAGGCTCAACTTCCCATTTATTTTTTCTCAAGTGAATCTAGTCCTCCCCTCCGCACCCCTCCCCCGCCTCGGGTGGGGGTGATGAGCAGGAAGGGGACAGGGTGTGGTGCCTGGAGACAGAAGTGTGCCTCTTTGATTTTTTAACTGGGGACTCAGGGCTGAAGGCAGGGGAGTGGGGAGGGGAAAGGAAGGTGCTGGAAAGTCCCCCTGCACCCCAGGGCCAAGCCTGTCTGGAGGCAGAGTGAGGAGGAAGCCTGGCTGTTCCCCTGCGGGCGGGCGGTGAGCGGCCTGCAGACCACAGGCCCTGCGAGCCTGGGGCAGGGCTGTCCCCGGGCCGCCCCCACGCCCGCCGGGGGGTGTGTGTGCGCGCGCTGCTCTTTCCCTCCACGGCTCCCCCTGACCTGCCCCGTGCTCCCCGCGCCCCGCTCCGGCCGGTCTAGAACTCCAGACTGGAGGTGTCGCCCGCCAAGTTCGGAAAGCTTCGCCGTTGGGAGCAAGCGCTCGGCCTCCTGGCTGTCAGTCCGGGTCCGATCAGCAGACGGAATCACACAGGGACCTAAAGGGGCTTGTACAGTAGAGAAGCATCGAACTGCAGGGAAGAAAGGTCCGAGTCGAAAAAGTACTCTGCCCCCCCCCCCGAAGGCTGAAAGCAGCCACGGAGAAAACGCTGGGAAGGGACCCTTCCCCAAGGAGGTGTGGGGTGGCCCAGGGGGCGGCAGAGAAGCCGGCTGGTTGGCTGGGCGGGCCCTGGGGACACAGGTGTGTGAGGGGTGCCGGTCCCCTGCCGCTCGGCCCTGTCGGGAGGGCTGCGGCTTTGGGACAATGGGGGGCGGCACAGGTGAGGGCAGAGCACCCCACCACGTCCTTCCGCCCGTCCCTGAGGTGGGGTGCAGCTGCCGGAACCCGCGGAAGACGCCCCTTCATCCCTGCCCGTGTCTCTCCAGGCTTCTCCCCGGAAGCCTGGCCGGAGCTCGCTGTGCGGAGATGCTGGGACATCTGCCACAACTAATTCTGGGGACACAGGTCAGGAGACAGTGCGCTGACACTTACCTATTATTTACAGGGGAAAGGTGGGGGGTGCCTGACTGGCTCAGCTGATAGAGCACGTGACTCTTAATTTCAGAGTGGTGAGTTCAAGCCCCGTGCTGGGCCTGGAGCCTACTTAAAAACATACTGGGGGGCCTGGGGGGCTCAGTTGGTTGAACGTCAGACTTTTGACTTTGGTTCACGTCATGATTTTACAGTTCGTGAGTTTGAGCCCCGTGTTGGGCTCAGTGCTAGCAGTTCGGCGCCTGCTTGGGATTCTCTCTCACCCTCTCTCTCTCTCTCTCTCTCTTTCTCTCAAAATAAAGAAATAAACTTTTTAAAAAAGTATTAAGAAAAGGAAAAAAGATTGAGCTCATTTTCATAGAGATGATATTCAAGAAAATGAAGTAACTTTTGTTCGTTCCCACCGGGTGTCTAACGCTAGTGCTGTTCAGTCAACGTCGACGGCGTGTTTCTCAAACGCCAGGAGCGGGGTGCGGGCCCAGGGGCGGTGGCCCCGCCTCAGCCTTTGTTTCTCCGCAGAGACCCTGCCGGTTAGCTCGACCGCCCGCCTGCGGAGCTGGCGAGTCAGGACCCGCTTCCTCTGCGCCTCACGGTGCTTCTGCTCACAGACCAGTGGGTCTTCCTTCTACAAGGCTGACCAGGAGCCGGGGCGCCCGGGGCTCAGTCAGCGGAGCGTCGGGCTCTTGGTTTTGGCTCAGGTCAGGATTTTATGGTTCGTGAGTTCGAGCTCTGCATCGGGCTCCACACTGCTGGTGTGAGGAGCCTGCTTGGGATTCTGTCTCTCCCTGTCTCTCTGCCCCTCCCCCACTCGCTCTGTCTCCCTCTCAAAATAAATAAACTTAAAAAAAAATTAAAAATAAAAAAATAAAAGTTGGCCAGGAGTACATGCCACGAAAATTAGGAGTGATCTAGAAAAAGAGCCTTCGGTAACACAAAGGGAGTTCTAAAAACATCAGACAAGTGTTTAGAAATCCTTGAACAGAGACTGCTCGTCACCTGCACGAGACGGGGTCACAATCACAGTGACTTCCGGACGCCGCCTGCCACGGGTCCGCCACGAGGCCGCAGGTGGACCCGGAAGGGCTGGAAGTCAGAGCAGCCAGGTGGAAGGGGCGCCGGGCGAGGGGAGGCAGGGGGGAGGCGCACCCCCCCAACGGAGACCACGGCTTGGTGCGCAGCCGGGGCGCCGCCTCCGTCCTCACGACGCCTCTCAGGCGGCAGAAGCCGAGCGCCTGTGTCCCCGGCGGCCGCCGCGGGCTCTGCGGCTGCGTGACCGCTCTGGCGTCTTGATCAGAAGCGAAGTCATACGGTGCTTGTCCTTCTGTGACTTGTTTCTCTCAGCATAACGTCTTCGAGTTCATCCATGTTGGGGCGCCGGTTGGAGCTGCCCCCGTTTGAAGACCGAACGACGCTCGGTTGTAGCGCCCGCAGGTCTCGCTGGTCGGGCCCCCGGGGGCCGCGCTGGGGCTGTCCCGCCGCCGGGCCGGCGAGAACGCGTGTGCAAACGTCTGGCCGAGCCCCTGCTTTCAGTTCCTTCGCGTGGAAACCCCCAGGATGACAGGCTGGCCGTGTGAGTCCGGATTGAATTGAACCGTGTTGCTTTCGAACAGTTACGTAATCATGACCTTCTGTGGCTGTTACAAGATGGGAAGACGTTACAGCCCGTTTGTGACCACGGTGCCAGAAGTCCCTTCTCTGCGGCAGGCGGGGCACGGGGCGAGCCGGACACGGGGCGAACCCAACCGGGGCTGCCGCCCCCTCTGACGGTGAAAGGGACAGGTGTCCCCAGGAAGGCTGAGGGCCCTGGGTCCAGTCTGGGGCTTGATTCTAGGGGGCACCCCTGGCCTGGGACACTGAGTTCTGCTGATCAGGGGGGCCTCAGCTGGCCCCACACTGCTCACCTCCTCCCAGGCCGACAAGAAAGGGGAGGGGAAGGTTTTGGGGAATACAAGGCACTTTCTGGCAATAACTGACGTTTAGGGCCAGAGGTCAGAGGAGGGGTCAGCTGGTCAGCCGAAGCCCCAGCAGCACTTAGGGAACACAGCCTACTGTTGGACCTCTCCCAGTAAGAACTTCAGCCCAGGCCTGAGGGCTGGGGGTGGGGCAGCGGAGAAGAGGAAACACGACCCCTTTGAGCTCAGGTCTGCCTTTGGGGAACCGTCCACCTCTTGAGGCCCAGGGAGGAGGACCTGCCGGCGCGCCTTAGGTTCAAAACCATCTATGGATTCATTCCAGGAGCTCTCAAGGAGCCTGTCAGTGGCAAACCGTGAGAGGTCAGCTCCAAGTCCCAGGTGAGGGGGACCGGCCGTCGGGAAGGGTCTGATAAAAGTGGTCCAGCCCTCAGCTCCCCTGGGGGGACAAAGTGTGACTGACTGCAGGAACACGCCCTGGCTGGGGGAAGGGGGCTGGGGGCCAGAAAAGGGGTGTCCTCACAGCCAGCTCCGACTCCTCCACTGTCCCCAGCCTGCCTGTCCTGGCCTGCCTGTGACAGGCACCCTTGCCCCCGCCTGTGCTGCCTCCTGCAGAGAGCTGGCGCTGCAGACGGTGCTTCCCACAGAGAGACCCGGATGCATGGGGTCCGCAGGCCGCCGTTCAGCAGCTCCGTCCCTTCATGTCAGTCAATCCACTCCTGTCAGCACAGGCTCAGTCCACTGTCCCAGGACCTTGATTTGGGCGAGGGCCAGCCTGAGGCCCAAAGTGGAAAAGCAGATTCTAATTAGCAGTTGGCTGTCCAGAAACTTCTCAGCCTAGACCTTATTTCAGGACCCCGCCCTCCGTCAAACTGAGCTCTGAGGCCACCCCATCAGCTTCAGGCTCCCTGGGGAATACGGGTGGCGCCTTTCAAGAGCCCTTTGCGTTGCTGCTGAAAGCCAAGAGCCACTTTCTACCTGTCAGCTCAGGAGGGTGGGTGTGCAGGTTCTGGCCCCTCTGCTCATCCGTGGCCCGGACCCGAGCCGGCCGTGCGGGCGTCACCTGGGGTCTTCGCAACCACCCTGGCCAGGCAAGCCGCTCGGGTCTTGCCTGAGCGACGCGGAGAAGGAAAATCCAGAGATTCGGAACAGCAGTTGCAGAAGCAGTAGGGGGAGGTCTGCACGGGCCCGGGGCTGCTGCGCCTGCCTCCAGGCCCCGGGCCGCACGCTGGGAGGTGGGGGGCCGGGGGCGCCCACGCCGCGGCCCGGATCCGTCAAGTCTGAATCTCAGGGCGGTTATCGGGCTCCCGGGCTGCTTCCAAGGGCCACGCGGGCCGCGAACACGGCCTCACCGGCCCGCTCCGTCCCTTCTCCTCGTCAGGTGCCCCTTCCATAGCGGAGTCCCGGTGTCGAAACCAAAAGTCGAAACCGCGCGCGACAGGGTCCCGGGGGGGGGGGGGGGGGGGTCCGCCCGCGGCCCAGGTGCGGCGTCCGCGGCCGGAAGCGGCGTCCCCGCGGGTCGCGCGCGCTCCGGGCGGTTGCGCCACGCGCTCGGCTTTCGCAACCGCGGCCGGGCCGGCGGCTCCCGCGCCCCCTCCCCCCGCCCCCCTGCGCGGCCGCCCCCTGCGCCGCCGCTCCCCTGCGCCGCCGGCTCCCCTGCGCGGCCGCTCCCCTGCGCCCCCCGCCCCCCTGCGCCCCCCGCCCCCCTGCGCGGCCGCTCCCCTGCGCCCCCCGCCCCCCTGCGCGGCCGCTCCCCTGCGCGGCCGGCGGCTGTGAGTCACGTGC
>PISW01016229.1:0-14000 GCA_004023785.1 Mungos mungo | reverse complement strand
TTGGGCATTTGGGGCAATGCGGATTGGATTCTGCGGACTTGAACTCGGAGGTGATGAATTGACTGAACAAATGTGTTCTATCTAGAGAACAGGTCACTTCACAGCCTCACACAGCCTCTGAAAGCCAGTGTTGTTATTTCTCCCTGGGTGTGTGAGTGTGTGTGTGTGTGGGCACTCACGTGTGAAGTTTTAGGTAGGAGCTAGAGGTGGGGGAAAAGGGAAGGTCAATATTTATGAGTGGGTTTCTAAGGTTTTCTTTTATTTTTCTTATTTCATTTTCATGATCAACATATGCCTTGTGGCGTTGAAGTCCCCCTGATTTCGCATTTATAAGTAACTAAAAACAAAACCTTATTATAGGAAATTAGATTCTTTTGCTTTAGCTTATTTTTCATTTTTGACTTCATAAAAATGGAAAGAAATTCTATTACCTGAGAAAAGGCTTTCACTTAGAATGTTATTAAAACAAATACCCTGAATGCCTTCTGTGTAGGCTGGATTCTTTCCATAAAATTGCAAATCTATTCACCACATTGCCCGAGTTTCTTGCGCACCTTTCTCTAGGCCCAGCCCACACACTACATGCATTTTCTCTTCTCTCCTGGCTGCGGGTTTTTTCTGGATTTCTTCCTTCTTTTAATTCCTAGCTGTCAGTCTGAAGAGCTTCTCCTTTTTACACAGACTAAACTTACCCTGGGACCTGCTCGTGGGTCACTGGGGGCAATCTCCCACTGGGCCTTTGGTTCTAACTACTTAAACCACATGACTAATCTATGGAAAATCCCCAGGTCTTCGCCATTTTCAGCCATGCTGGCATCTTTGCAACAAAGATGTCATTTTTCCAAAAGGCTGCATTTGATGTTTTTTGTTGTTGTTGTTGTTGCTGTTAATTTACGCCATTCCTAGATCTTGTCCTGATGAATCCTGTTGCCTTTGCCAAACAGATGACCTATTTTTCCAGCGTCTGCTGGGAGCCGGGATGCTGGTGAATGTCGGTCAGCAGCATTTATGGAACGCCCACTGGGCGCCCAGTGCAGTCACTGGCAACTGCAGGCAGGTTGGGAAGACAGCAGTGACATTGTGTGTGCCCTCCAGGAACTGGCGCCCTAATGGGGAAATGGGGTGAAAGACAAACATTGATGAAAACAATTAAAAAGAGAGAAAAGAATCAAACACCAATGACTTTGAGTGCCTCAGCTTTGGCAGGCTACCCATGAGGGTTCTCCCCCTCCCCCCTACCCCTTCCCCTGCCCTCCCCTCTGGGAACAGAGACAGCACCTAGAGCAGGGAGGGGCAAAGGAGAGCCACTGCGAGCAACACACTCACTGAACTTTTTCAGAGGCCTCACCAGTTGCGCCTTACCTGTGTCCTAATAATTTTCAGGCATTTTATTCCGCTGTGTTGCATTCATTAATTTAAACAATATATTTAAAATTAAAAGGGAAATTAATATCAATCTTATGGCTCTAAATGTGAAAGGGTAATAATAAGGCATTTTTTAAAGGATGGGTTTTGAGAGAGAGCGTGTGCAAGCGAGCAGGGAGCAGGGGAAGGGCCAAGAGGAGGGAGACAGAGGATCTGAAGCCGACGCTGTGGGGACAGCAGAGAGCCAGATACAGGGTTTGGACCACACTGGCTCGCCCCCTTTGAGTTTTCTCCCCATGCACAGGTGGGCTTCTGCCCCTCTGCCCAGCCCCTTCACATCTGCATTTCCTTCTCTGGCTATAGCTTGGGCTTTGTCCCTGGATGCCACCACTTAGCTATCTCCTGGCTTCTTGCTGTGCTGCCACACAAGCCATGTGACTATAGGTTGTTAAGATTATTGTGAAAAGATGTTAAAGGAAGCAGAGTTAAACACGATTGCAACATGGATGGTCAGACCTTGCGAGGAAGGTGTTGGACCGGCACTAATCCCATCTCCCCAAAACTGTTTAGGCCTCTTCCTGCTAAAGATTCAAACTACAGCCCACTCCACCTGACCTACCAGAGTTCCCTGTGGTTGCTGTCTGTCCCCACGGCGACAGCTTGTCTGCAACAGGAGGGAAGTCCAACATCCAGATACAGGCACCAGCAGGACAGAGGAACACAGGAGTCCAGCAACTGGGGCTGCATATTTGCATGCCCAGGCTGGGCTGAGACACAAGTTCGAGCCCTAGTTGGTGGTAGGATTGCACTGTCTGTTGTCCCAGACATCCTGGGGCCCCCTGAACCCTGCATGAAGGCATGGGCCGAGGGTCTGTGGCTGGTGTGGTCAGGATCCATTGCTGTGGTACACAGGGGCTGCCCCCTCCCATGCAGGCTGTCCCCTCCCTCCGCCCCGCCATACCCTGGGTCTCCTGGTGAGTCTCCCTCACAGCTCAGATCGCACTGTATGACACATACTGCATTACACTGAAGGGCTCGTGTCTGTACCTGTCTTCAGACTGTGGAGTCTTGGGAGCTGCCTTCATGTCTTATTTGTCTTCATAGTCTCACGTGTACTGTGGCATTTAGCACATTGGACACACAGCAGTCAGTGTGCTTAGCTGGTAACATCCTAACCTTCTTTAGCTAGTTTAAGCAGAAGAGGTACACAAGGAATACATTAGTTTAGAGCTCACACAAACTGTGGATGGGCCAACAGTAGGCTTGGAGGCCACTCAGGCAGGAGCAATGTCCAATCCCCACCTCCTGTGGGAGGCCAGTTGGTAAAGACCCCACTGCCTTCACCACTGGGCACACATAGTTCGGATCCTGGCCTGACGCTGGGCTCTACCTTCTTAGCCTCCCTCCACATGAACCTCACTAGTGAGTGCATCCAATTCTTGAGGTCCAAGCCTGGGAAAAGCATGAGTGTCTAGTTTCTACACTGCAAAAGTAGGAAATAAAGCACAAGTAAATATAAAATAAAGCACATTCTCCACATATGGGGAGGCTGTTTAAATAGGAGGCCACAAAACCTGATAAATAAGAAACAATACATATATATATATATGTATGTATGTATATATATGTATATATACATATATATATGTAATGAAATAAAAGGTTTCATTTGGTTTTTTTCCTCAAAATTCTTTAAAATGGACCCAAACTCTTACTTTATATGCAATCTGAATCTACGTACAGGGGGATTCCTAGAGCTGCCGGGGTGGCTGAAACGTTGAAAGCATCTGCTGGGTATTCGTACAGTGACCAGAGGGCCACTGGGTTTTCACAGCGGTGATCAACAGCTATTTATGAAGCACCCACTATGTGCTAGGTCTAGCTCTGGATGGATTTCCACCAGCCAGCCTATGTGATGAGCCACACACGGATGATTTTCCACACCATAAACGAACAAATGTGAAAACCCGAGAGAAATTACAAGGGGTTTTCCTCTGCATTGCACTGAGATGTGGGAGCTTGTCCCCTGGTTATTTGACAAGTCAACTGGAAAATTACTCCAGGCTGACCTGTCTTAGGAAATGTTCTAATTTACATCAGTTTGGGGAAAAGGCACTTGCAAGCTGTCTCCTTCTCTGCGGCAGCGTTGGAGGGCCTGTGTCATGTCCAGACAGAATTAAGTCTTTTTAAGTCATCGTTTCTTTCTGTTGGAGGCGGTTTTGCCTCCATTAGCTTCCCCTTGTTTGCCTGAAACTGGACTCGAGAATATCAGACAAAACAGTCAACTCTGATGCCCCCAGCCCGGGAGCTTGTATTTAACAATGTCTGCAAGGCTCTGAGGCTCTGAGGCTTTTGACAAGGACAAAAGAATTTGTTGAGGGTGAATGAAACCAAATTCCAAAATGAGACTCATATAACTATTTTATCAGTTCCTTAGCGTGGGGTGTGGGAAGGGAGAGGTCTAAAGAACCCCCTGTCTTCCCACAGTTTATAAAATTCCTTCTCTATCCTCCCCACATCAGAATGGAATCCCAGCACCAGGACAGAATAGAAAAATATAGAATTGCCAGAATCCTCAGAAACCATGAAACATAATAGGACACAAAACCAGCCGCCCAAATTGTAAAACTTGCTTGTCAGTTCTAATTTTTCCTCAGGGACATAGTAAATTTTTCAAGTTTTTCATCATAGTAGAAGCAAAATGCAGGGGTAAACTGTATTCCAACATACCACGAAAGGACTCCACCCTCCACCACTGCCATTTGAGCTCATGCTTCCCCACTCACCCCACCCCACCCCCACTCCCACCCTCGCCCCCATGCCTCTGATGGGCCAGGGGGATGAGTATGCCTGTGATCCACTACTTAACTCTAAATCCTTAAAAACCAAAACGACACAAACCCATAAACACGGTAGGACTAAGAAACATTTAAGGTGCCCGGGCAAGCTCTCTGATCGCTTCACATCCACCAGCCTGAGGCTGCTTCCTCTCTGCCGCTCATTCTGCTTCCCATATCCTGGGCTCTTTTACCTGGTTCTTTGCACTTAAAAATTTTTTTTAATGTTTATTTATTTAGAGAGAGAGTGAGAGCAGGGCAGGGGCAGGGAGAGAGTATCCCAAGCAAGTTCTGCCCTGGAAGTACAGAGCCTGACACAGAGCTTGATCTCACGTACCTTGAGATCATGACCTGAACCAAAATCAGGAGTTGGACGCTTAACCGACTGAGCCACCTGGGGCCCTGAATTTCTTTGCACTTTAACTCCCACTTTGAAAGGCAGTTTTTGTCTTGTTCCTTGCTGTCTGGCTTGTATCCTGGCTGGTGTTCACATTTCCTAAGACCTGGGAAGCTACTCTGTTTTTAGCAGATATGGAACATGGGTCCTGTGCCCTCGGTGACTGTTTTGGCCAGATCCTCCGATTTTCCCCAGGCCATTAGCCATTCCAGCTGCCAGACCCCTCCCCCCACCCTGTCCCCCACCCCCAGCTCAGCTACGGAACATCTGTCTGGTATAGTCTTCGCCCTAGCAAATCCTGCTCAGTTGAATTCTGATCAGCTGGTTCTGGTAGTAGATTAATATGTGGTTGGGAAAACTGGGGGTGTCATCTCAGAATGTAGGTTGATGTCATATCAAGGAGAGTCCTGAACGCTTGTTAAAGAGTTGAGGCTTCATAGTGGAGCTAACAGAGGGACTGTTTCCTGAGCAAGGTAATTGCAGGGTCCCAGCCATACTTCAGGAAATGATGTTAGACTATTTCTAGGATAAACAGGGCAGGGAATTATGGTTACTGTATAGTTGGAATGTAATAAAGGTCCGGATTGGGGGTGGGGGTGGGGCTGCAGGAGAACAGGTGGAAGAGAAAGGCAAGAGAAGAGTAAGGCATGGCATCGAGTTTCTACCTGAAGGACTGGGCGAGGGTGAATCCTGAGAAATGTGGTTGGGTGGGGAGGGTGAGGATAGAGGATGTGTGTACTTTTAAGCATGGTCATTTTGAGGACAGAAGGGACATCTGGAAGGAGGGATCCACAGTTCCTGAGATAAAGGCATGGAGCTGGGAGCAGGGAGGGGTTCAGTGAGTCAGTAGAGAAGCTCGTGGATGGTAACAGGACACTGTTCAGGTGCTTTGGGTGGAAAGGTCTCTGTGTTCCATGGACACCTTGAACTTGAGTTCCAGGACAGCCTTGGGGTCATGGAGCCTGACACAGACAAGTGGCCCAGTGGGAGGAGTGTAGGCTTTCAGGCTGAGGAACCAAGTTCAAACGTAGCTCACCTGTTTATGAGCTGCATGACCTGGGGCAGGTCACTTAACACCTGTGAGTCTGCGTCTCCTCATGTGGAAAGTGAGATTAATAACACTGCTCTCTAGCATGTTCTGCGGCTAAGCAAGGCCTGACCTCTGTGCTTCTCATCTTGCGGGCCACAAAATAGAAGCATAGCAATTGTAGCTTCTCATGTCTTAATGTTTATTTATTTTTGAGACACAGAGAGTCAGAGCACGGGCGGGGGAGGGGCAGAAAGAGGGAGACAAGGAATCCGAAGCAGGCTCCAGACTTGGAGCTGTCAGCACAGAGCCTGATGCGGGGCTTAAACTCATAAACTGTGAGATCATGACCTTAGCCTAAGTGGGACGCTCAACCAACTGAGCCACCCAGGCTCCCCCAGCTTTGTACTTTTGATTGGCATCTCTCCATTTCCTCCAGTCCCATTCTACTCTCTGCTTCTACAAACCCAGTCTTTTCAAGATTCCACATATGAGTGATATGTGGTATTTTTCTTTCTCCACAGTGGTTTTAAGTTAGCTTGTTTCAGCCAGGCACTCATGATGAGGAAGAGTAGGAAGGTATTAACGTGTTTTATGGATGAGGATCCTGAGGTCAGAGTGAGTAAAATATACAGTGAAATCGCAGGCTCAGACCTGCCCTTCACTCCCGCAAAGCTGACCAGGAATCTGCAACTGTGAAGGGAATATGCTGAATTTCACCAGATTCTTAGATGTGCCCACTTTCTACTTTGAATTGGAAAATAGCCCTGGGAACACAAATTAATTATGCCTTAAGGAACCACCTGCGTGTGATTACTGACCCTGTCCTTTGGAGGAAAACTAGGGCTTACCCTCACCCCCAGCTCTTATCTTTCAGTGCAATTGATTTGTGCTAATCCTGAAATGAGTTTGCAGATTGGAGGCCTTGTCCTCCATAGTCCAGGATTCCACCTCCAACACTGTCACCATCTGGCTGGGCCGCATGGAGATGGGGGCAGGGAGCAGCAGGCCGTGGACCCGTTGCATGAGTAATTGTGCTCCGCCTTGGAGAAGGCTGGGCGTCCCTTGCAGAAGCACACAGGTCAGCGGGGGCAGGTCAAAGGAGAGGGTGCAGGACCTGGGAACAAAGACCTGTCCCTCACAGCCGCCCATTGTCCCCAGTGGAAGCCATCCGTCATGTGGCTTCCCTCCACAGCTGGATGGGCCAGCTGCCTCCCCTCAGGATCTTTTCTTTCTCTTGCCTGCCTGGGAGCACTTGATGGCCGCCTTTTCAAAGCTGTTTCCTCTTAAGACCCCTTTTGCACAATGTTTTGAATGCCGCAAGGCCAGTCCCACTTCGGACGCTTTTGAAGTTGTTTTATTGTGGCATTTGGAGGAATGCAAACCGGGGATCCCCTCGGCCAATCCTTCAGAAGCTGCCCACAACAAAATAGGGTAGCTGGGAGTCAGGGTTTAGAGTGCAAAGACATGCAAGGCTTTCACATTCCTCCTTGTCCCTTCCCAAGCAGGAGGGCAAGTGACATGTATCAAGCTGCCTGTTGCTCGCGAGACTCAAGCAGTCCTGCCCTTTTCCCGACTCTCGATGTGATAACTTGGGTACAGGGCTCTCAGTGATTCTGCGGGCACACTGTTACTACATGTGCGCATCACTCGGCCCTTGTTAAAATGTGACTGCAGAGCTTTTCCCAAAGCCACGAACAAAGTCTGGTTATGATTCAGTTGTGATGGAGACACATGCTGCATGTGTGTTGCAACGTAATAGATTAGATTTAGTGACTCAGATGGGCAGTTAACTTAGATTTAATGGGACTATAATTGTACAGTGAATTTTAAATGCCCTTTTGATTATTGCATCAGAGTTCTATTGAAATACATACTTGTCATTATGTCTTGACATTTTAAAAACAATTACATCAAATCTAATGAGAGGGAAGCCAGCAAGAACACCCAATTACCTCTCAGTGGTGCCAGGTTTTCCATTTCAGCTCGGTGGTTTTCACCGACCTTGACACTTTTCTCCCTGTTGTGATATAAAGATAATAAATTTGGTTGGTATAATTAGTAATTATTCTCATCATAGAGTTTTCTAATAAGTACTTCAAATTATCCAGTCTGTATTTTTCTTCATCAGGCTGCTTCTTACTACCTGCATTTGTTTTCCCTTCATTCCCCCAAGGCTGGTGAATATATCAAACAAATATACAGTAGACATCTTTATCCATGGTTTGCTTTTCATGGCTGTAGTTACCTGTCATCAACCACAATTGGGAAGCAGGCGATCTTCCTTCTGACATATTGTCAGAAGGTCAGTAGTGGCCTAATGCTACGTTACAATGCCTATGTCATTCAACTCGCTTTATTCTTTCAATTAGGCATTTTAATCATTTCACAAGAAGAAGGGTGAATACAGGACAATAAGAGAGAGAGACCACATTCGTGTACCTTTTATGATAGTACGCTGTTACAAAGATTTAATTTTATTATTAGTTATCATTGCTGAACTCTAACTGTGCCCGAAATATCATAGGTATATATGTATGGGAAAAAACATGGTCTACATAGGGTCCAGGACCGTCTTTGATTTCAGGCATCTCCTGGGCGTCTAGGACAAGAAAGGATGACTATACTTATGGTTCCCTGGGATAAATTTGTTCTTCAGTGTAATTCAACACATAGATTGAGTGCCCATGACATGCCAGGCTTTACATAATAGGAGTTGGGACATAAAAATGAAAATGAATTCAAATATTATCCTCACTGTCAACAGGCTTCCCTCTCTTTGTCCCCCTCATCCTCTTTGGCCATCATGGTGGTCACTGTCATCCTCATCATCTACTGAATATTTACTCTATAGGAGCCAGTGAGCTAATAATGTCTTTTACGTGTCCCATCACAGATACATCTCATAAAAACTGACAGTTAGGTGTGATTATTATTCCTACTCTGCAGATAAAGAAATCAGGGCAGAGAAGTTAAGTACCCAGCGGAGGAGTTGGGGTTCATGGCGAGGTGAGGTCTATTTGGTTCCACCCTCAGAACTACAAGTGTATCTGACTCCTGATGTCACTCTGTTACTCTTAACATTTGGACGACTTTCCAGGACCTACAGATTAGGGTGAAGCTCCTAAGGGGGTCCGTGTTGGGGCTACAGTGACTTTGTAATTCCAGCTGCACTTCCATGCACTGCGAGTTAGCCCAGCCGCTGGGGTTCCTCAGCTTGCCTTTGACCTGCTCTCCAGGTCTTTGTACGCATGGATCCTTTTGCCATTACTGCCAGCAATGTCTTTCCCTTCCCTCCTCCACCTGTTAAAATCCTTTCCACCCTTCCAGGTCCCATCTCTCTGAAGCTCTGTCTGACCCCATAAGTAGGAATCACTCACATGTCCTTCCATAAATGTAACTTTTGGTACTCCTCTTGCAGTCCTAGCCCATTCTGCCTTGTTAACTGATCACTGTCTGCCTTCAGTATCCTCCATGACTCCATGTGTTTCTTGAATGGATCTTGCCCAAAGGATCTTGTATTAATACCAGTACAGTGGCTTGAAAGTATGAGTTCTAAGAACATACTTGCTGAATTGAATATTTACTGAGCTGCAAGAGGTGCATGGCACAATTTAAGAAGCTATATGTTCAGAGAAAATGTTTTCCCTAATTCCAAGCTATAGTTTCTGAAATTCTCCCTTCAAGGGATTTTTGTTAGAATGGGGTCATTCAGGGTAGACTCAGAATGCTTTATATGAACTCAATAATTAATTACTAAAATTCTAAAGAATCATAGTCAAGATGAAGTCATTATTTTTTCAACCCTGGGACTACTCATGGAAAGAAAAGTTAAAAAAAAACATAAATGTGAAAAAAGCAACTAAGCATAATGAGAGGTAAGGCCCTCAACCTAACTGATCATAGGATCTAAGATAATTGAAAGGTACCAGCTTCTATTTGTTTATTTAATTTTGCTGTTTATGTGGCTAGGCTGTGTACACACACACACACACACACACACACACGCACGCACGCAGATTTATACAGCATAAATATCACAAGTCTTGATCTTAGGGTTAGTCCCTTTTCTGTGCCACACGACCTTATACTTACTGTCTCTTAGTGCATCTACCACATATAAATGATTGGTCTCCCCTTTTAAATGATGAGCTTTATCAGTGGTACGTGCTCAAAGAAATAGCTATTTGTGTTGAAGTGAGATTTAAATCCATTTCAGTAAGTAAAATTACTTATAAGCAGGGACGATACAGTATTGGCCACATTCTCTTTTACATAAATAGACATTTAGCTCTTGATTTTCACCTAGACCATCTGAATATTTGGAAAGTGATGATAGCAGCTAACACTGATCGTTTACAGATGGGACACAGAGGTCTGTTCTCAGTGCTACTCTTTTATTCTAAGCTTTCATTATCCTCCTTTACATACGAGGAAACGGAGGCATAGGATTTAAGTAACTTGCTCATGCTTACAGATCTAGGAATGGGTGGGCTTTTACGAGAGACCAATCACCACAGTAGTACCTGAGAAAGTCATCTTACCTATGTGTGCTTTTGACTTAATTCTTTGCAAGTACTTCAGCACATCCTCTTATACTATTCTCTTTTGCTGAGTAACTTTACTCTAACAACTTCACCTTTTCCCAGAGCAGCAAATATAAAGAAAAAAGAAGCTGACCTCAAAGGCCTCAGAAGTGAGCAGAATGACTTTCAGAGCACTGCTACCTTCGCTTCTCGTTCTGATGTAGTTAATACATGTTGGGAGGGTAGGCAAGTCGTTTGCTCTCTCGAAGATGAGCTGGAGAATTGGGTTTGGAATTAAATGATCATCAAAAGTTCTGAGAGACTTGCCATCAGCAAAGCACATGGGATCTGCAGTGTTTTCTAGATCTCACGAGGTACTAGTGACAGAGCCAGACTAAATCCCAGGAGTTAAATGGTTTGCTGTTTATGAAGCGGGGGCTCTCTTAAAATTGACCTTCTGCCCTTTTAGTTTTGGATGAAATAGGAAGAAGAGTTGTACATATTCTTTTTTTAATTTAAAAGTTAACAAACTTTATATCCAAAATGACGACCTTATTGACTTGTTTGCTGCTTGTGGCTGCACGGACTGTGTGCTCAACCACACAGGCACCATCACATACATTGTGATGGAGGTTGGACAGTGTAGTGGCCCTGTCCTTAGCAACTCAGTTTCACATACAAGCAGCCCATATGATATTACTGATATTATTTCTGTGTTAAGGCGAAGCCCCCTTTTCTAGAACGAGAAAAGAATACAAAGGATGTGCATCAGCAGGTCTCTGTGGCACATGGATGGACGTTTTGGATCCCGTCTTATATCTCGCACCAGCCTCATTTACTTCATGTGGTGCTGTGTCACCCATGTTGCCTCCTTCCCATGAGTGTGAGGAAGAAAGGAAAACTGAGCCACTGATGTGACTGCATCATAAATCTAACATGGGACCTGATGCTGAGGGAACTGGGAAAGTTTGCAGGTTCGAGGCCAGGCTCACTGGATGAAGGGAGTGGTGGAAGTGAACTAAGCATGAAGAGTGCCGTGATGAAGAACACCTGGCACATTCAACATGGAGCTGGCAAGATACGGGACAGAGAAATTAGAACTTGTATTTGTCATAGCAGATTAGGTTTTAAGCCATGATCCGAGGTTTGGAGAGGGCCTCGCCTTCCTCCGTCCAATCACTTCTTTGGCAGTGATCAGTGTGAGGCTCCTAAAAAGTGCCTGTATCACACTGATCCCAGATGTATTTGCATTTTAAAAATAGGCCTGGAGATGATAGTGGAAGGTGATAGGTGAATTTTAAGTGATGGTATAAGGACGCAGGTCTGAATTCGGCTTCTCAGAATCATTATAAGATAATCACCTATTGCTTGAGGCTAGCCACACCCTACAAGAGGGTCTTGGGCCCACTCTATAATTGGTCAATACTCTAAATGTTGTGATTGGCTCCCACCAAAAGTAGGGAATGGGGTTCATGGGAACTCTCAAATTTGTAGCTGGCCAGGTGTAAGTGTGGGTAGCCTGGGCACACTATTTGTGGTTCATCTGAACTGGGGCAATATATATTTTTTATTAATGTTTTTGAGAGATAGTGAGCAGAGGAGGAGCAGAGAGAGTGGGAGAGAGAATTTTAAGCAACTCTGTGCTGTCAGTGCAGAGCCCAATGTGGGGCTTGAGCCCACCAACTGTGAGATCATGACCTGAGCTGAGACCAAGAGCCAGATGCTTAAATGAAAGAGCCACACAGAACTGGGGCAATCTTATTGGACTGAGCCCTTAACTTGTGGAGATCCATGCTAATTCCAAATGTTAGAATTGAATTGAATTATTGGACATCCACATCCCAGTTAGTGTTGGAGAATTGGATAATTGGTTGGTGTCAGGAAACAGACAGACACACACACATGCACACACTTGGCATCAGAAGTGGTGTCTGAAAACACCACACAGACCCTGATCTCTGTTAGGACCAATTTGATTTACATTAAAATTACTCAAATCTCAGTGTGAAACTTTTCTTTCCCTAAGCAACAGTGGACATTCAGACAGGCACCTTACTTCAAAAGTGTTCCCAGTAGTTGGGCATCTCCAGTGGGTCACACCACTGTAGAATATCAATTTGGGCAGGCCATGTGCCATGTGGAAATCATACGACACTGGCAATGGAAATAGCAGAACCCTTGAATATGACATTTTAAGACAGTGGTATTGAGGGGAAAATATTGTTTTTATCACCTGATAAAAGTAACATGAATGTTAAGAGTGTCTACAGATCCTGTCATGTCACAGGATCATAGTGATGACAATGATGATGATAATGATAATGATGACAAACCTTGAACATTCAATCATTTGTTTCTATGACTTGCTCCAAAATGTCCTCTGATGGCCAAAGTTCTGTGAACAAAAGTACAATTAATCCTCTTTCTTCTCTGAATTTAAAATTTCTGTGCAATAGTTGAATCTGAGGGATGGAAGGTGCATTGTTTTTCCCTATTGCAGTGGGGGTGAGGCCTTGGATTGGAATGATGGATCCACCGGGTGGGTGTGTCCAGACCCCTGGGTCACTGTGGGGCGGAGCTGCATTGCAGATTGCTGAGATCTACAGACGACTCTGTGTGTGTAAGAAAACTCTTCCCGGGTTGAGATGCTGAGATTGTAGATCATTGCTTATGCAGGACTATTTAGCTATGTTCCCTTCAAGGGTCATCTTCTTTCCAGAAAGCACAAAGCTAAAGCTTTCTTTTTCTATGCATAAGGAGAAGCCCCCCTGATATGTTCATTTTCTATCAGTTTAGTTAAGCTGGAAGCACATTTTCCAGAATTTTCTTCCCTGCATAATCCCTAGTGATCATAAGCCTCAAGAAAAATTGTGCACGATATTTGGTGTGTTTTTGTTTTTGTTTTTGTTTTTAATACTCAGCAAGTAGGTGCAAAGCTTGAGGGCCATTGCAGTTCTTCTCTGTGGTTACTTACCTGCTGTATCACCTTGTTGGGGAAATGGCCAGGCCCACAGCCTCCAACTTCTGCTGACCTTGTACTCCAACTTCTCTGAATCCTGGGCTCGATGCATCTTAGGACCTTGATTACAGGCCTGGCTTCTCACTCAGGAACCTGTCATCACACAAACTGAAGGCCAGGACGTAGTGAGAGATGAGTAGGTTGCAGTCTTTCCTGGAGACTTCCAGCTCAGTCTCACACATCCCTGATTATCCTTACTTCCTCTACTTCCTGGGCTCTTTTCCTTCCCAGTTGCCTACCCCGAGCCCTTCAGGCTCCAGCATAAGGCTGGGAAACCACAGACTCACACCGACTGTGCCCCACTGTGTTAGGTGCAGTCTTTATCATAGATTTTTCCTAGGGGTTCTAATTCTCTGAGCAAACTCTGACTGGTTCGTAAACCTCGACACTCTCCATTTCAACTACTCCTGTCTTGGAGCATGCCACCTGTCTCACTGTTTCCATTCTTGCCCTCTACCACCTTCTCCCTTTTATATAAATGGGATCGCATCACTTCCCTAATCAAAAGCCCTGCAAGGTTGTCCTTTACCCTTAAGAACAAAGGCCACGCAGGTCATTAATACCCCATCCACCTTTTGTACCTCCATCCTCACTTTCTGCCACATTCTCTCTCGCTACGCTCTGATGCACACACACCCTTCACCTTTCTCTTCCAGAGACAGCTTGGAAAAATAGATGGGGACTTGAAGCGAGATCAGAGCCAAACTTAACACCATGAAAACAAGCTTATGATAAGCCAAATAAGATGAATGTAAAACATTTTGGGTCATGAACCACAGCAAGAAAATATACTTTACATGGCAACCTAGTGCATACACACACACACACA
>PISW01016228.1:0-13962 GCA_004023785.1 Mungos mungo | reverse complement strand
GTGGTGGCAGCTGGCAGTCACTGTGGTGAACGATGTCCACTTTCTTCTTGTAGTTTTACTCACAGGTGGGCGTGCAGGGGGGAAGGGCTCAGGCATACCTGAGGGGTGCACACCTGTGCTCTCCAAGGTGGTAGCGCTCCCTCTGGTCCCTGGGCACTTGGAATGTGGCCAGCTCAGAAAACTTTTTAACGCATGTTTGGAACAAATTGGATGTGCCATTCTACCCTGTCAATTTTACATTTTACAAATCCTAAAATACAGATCAAAGTGTTTCCAATGAAAGGCTAGGGGCAGCTTTCCACTGACTGACTCAGTCGCTGGAGAGCATGACTCTTGATCTTCGGCTCGTGAGTTCCAACCCCATGTGGTGTTAAGAGATGACTTACAAATAAAATTAAAATCTTAAAAAAGAAAAACGGTAGTACCCTCATTAAATGTTCTGCAGATATAAAATATGTGCTACATCAAAGGCTTAGTGGAACAAATAGAATGTATCATTCAAAATCTTGAGATATTAATAGGTTACTCTCAAATATGAATAGATGATTATTATAACATTATTTGGAAAGTGATGGTGGCTTTTTAAAATATTTTTCAACATATTTTTAAACATATTTACTGCATATTGAAAGAATAGTAGTTTGGAGATATTTGGTTAAAGAAAATGTATAATAAAATTGATTTCACCTCCACCTTTTAAGGGGCTACCAGAAGATTTAAAATGACAAAGAGCTATATCATATTTTGGGTGGACAATGCTGATCTACACAGAGTGAAAGTGGCAGCAAACCAATGGCTAATTTGCAATTCAACAGCTACTAGGTTATATTCAAGCAAAGGGTTGAAGCAAGCAAAATTTGCAAAAGCATTAACATATTAAAAATGTTACACTAAAAAAATAAATAAAAATAATGTTGCACCAAGAAATGATTAAAATTTAGGGGAGCCTGTGTGTCTCAGTCGGTTAAGTGTCTGATGCCTGAAATCTGGTCAGGTCATGATCTCATGGTTCCTGAGTTCGAGCCTCGTGTCAGGTTCTGAGCTGATGGCACGGAGCCTACTTTGGATTCTCTTTCTCCCTCTCTCTCTGCCCTGGGCTCTCTTTCTCTCTCACTTGGTCTCTTTCTCTAAAATAAGTGAACATGTAAAGAGTAGTTAGTTAAAAAACTAAATCTTAAAGTTTAATATATATTTGTGTGTGTGTATATAATATACATATATTTGCTTATTTTTCACAGGTGAAGAAAAGTAGAGGCTTGAACAAAATCATTATTTCCTTACCTAGGGTCATTATTAATCATTCTTGGGGTGTCTCTTATACTCATGGGGGCTATTTATCATTTCTCATCTGTTATTCATTTTTATATTTTTTTAAGTTGACTTTTGAGATGCAAAGGGAGACAGAACGCGAACAGGGGAGGAGCAGAGAGAGAGGGAGACACAGAATCAGAAGCAGTTTCCAGCTGAGCCCAATGTGGGGCTTGAACTCATGAACTATGAGATCATGACCTGAGCTGAAGTCGGATACTTTACCAACTGAGCCACCCAGGCGCCCAGTGGCTTCTATTTACAATGGAGATATTTTGCACATCGGGGATTTTTTTCCACATTGATGTTTTCAAAGTGATCGCATGAAAGTATCATGCACCTGGCCTAAAGCCTCTGTCTCCTCACCCAGCCCCCAGGCCTGCCTGAGGCCACCCCCACGAGTCCAGGGCTCCCCAGCTCCTTGATGGGCCCCCTGCCCCCTGGGTACCCTTTTTTGCCGGTTTCACAATGCAGCCACTGATGTTCCCATCATGCATTCCATCCTGCTTCCTCTTTTATATTTTCTTAATCACTTTACCCATCACCCTGTGAACACGACCCTTTAAGGGTGTTTGTTGTTGCAGGTTACATGTATGATAGGACAGTGGTGCATACATGTCCTTATACCTGTGTCCAAACCTGTGGATCAGACGAGAGTGTCCCTCATGTCAGCGAGGAACTTGGGGTGACGACAGGCATCAGGGTAGCAAGTGCACCACGCTGGTGTGGATGCTGACAGTGCCCATCAGCAGGGGGGCGACCGCACGTCAGGGGTGGGCACACAGGACGTATGTGGGAACTCTCTACCTTCCCCTCAATTTTGCTGTGGGCCTAAAACTGCTCTCAAAGAAAATCTATTTACACAAAGCACTGACTATGTCCCCACAGAGTAGGATCTGACACCCCTCTTGTCACCTGGGAGCAGAGTGTCAGTCACCAAGGAACAGGGGACCTTCTGGATGGGATGAGAAAATGCCCAGTGGCTCTGGGGCCCCTGCCCCCTACAGATGGGGCCATCACCTTCTCTCACCTTTCGTGTTTGACAAGCTCACCGCCAGAATCTCCCAGGTGGTGATGGAGTCTTTCAAAAATATATTCAAGGTCTTCGTGGAGATTCTGGATGGGGGAGACGTGGGGGTGTTAGGAGGAGGCAGGTGTCAGGGGTGTTGGGGGAAAGCTGGTGTGGAGGGACCCCAAGGGGCCGGTTGGAGGGCAGTGGGGGCTGGGCACATGGAGGTAGCCGGACTCTTGAGTTTCTTTTAGGCTGGGTTGTGGGGCTGTACAGTGATTCCAGAGAAGAGGGGCACAGGGTGCATGCAAATGAGGTGGTCCGGCCTGGGGGCAGGCTGACGGGGGGGGGGGAGTCTCAGCCTTACCCATCTTTCGCGGGTTCAGTGAGCTGCTCCATGCGCCACAGCCAGCTCTCAGGGAACTGACTTCGGGAAATGATTTCCTCTTCCGGGATTATATCCTCATCCAAGTCACCTGGGAGGCACAGGGTGAGGAGGAGCAATCTGGATTTAGGACAGACCCCTTTCTCCACTGAACCCAGAGACACTTATCTCTACATATCTGAAGGGCTTCCCCCCAGCACACCACACCCTCGGTCCATGATGGATGGGGAGGGGGACAGGCATGTTGGCCTTATTGCTCCTTCCCTCCCAAAGTACTATTAAAAATGACACATCACCACTGTATCAGTACAAAGGCAAAAAGAGTCCAGGCTGGGTCATATTATTTCCCCTCCTCTGATTTTCATAGGAATGAAAGCATTTTCCTGAGACTCTGAGCACGGTGGCTCCCAGACTCCACCCCTGCTGCATCTGATGGTTATGGTCCCCAAGCAAACAGGTGGCTCAAGAGACTCCCCAGACCTGCTGGTGACCCCTGGTGATGGGGTGGCCTTTTGAGCCAAGCCTGACACCATCAGCAAGTAGACGAAATGTGGCTACAATACGGTTCGACCCTGTCTGGGCTTCTTCAAACGTGAGGGGCAGATTGTAATGTGGCTCTCAGTTTGTCTAATAACCAAGTAGGTGAAACCCACCGAAGCCTAAATCCACCCATATTCTGGAATAATCCATCAAAGTGCATGTGGGAGACACACATGCAAGTAAAATCTGTCTCACCCCCAACTGGCTAAAGAAATCATACACCGTGGGGCACCTGGTGGCTCAGTCGGTTGAGTGTCCAACTATTGTTCAGGTCATGATCTCACGGTAGGTGAGTTCGAGCCCTGCATCAGGCTCGCTGCTGTCAGTGTGAGCCTGCTTGGGATCCTCTGTCCCCCTCTCTCTGCCCCTCCCCTGCTTGTACGTGCTCTCTCTCTCTCTCTCTCTCTCAAAAATAAATAAATAAATAGTTTTAAAAACTGGAGTCAGGAAGGCAGAGAAGTAGGGGGACCGGGATTTCCCTTGTCCCTCAATCACAGCTGTACTGAGGTCAGAACACTGAGAACACCCAGGAATATGGGGGCGGGGTGATAGACACGTCTCTGCAGGTGGAAGGAGACAGCTTGGTGGGACTGAGGTGCATGTATGGAAATGGGCGGAGATTAAATGGGCAGCGTAGGCATGGAGGCGAGGGGACCTCTTCTGTGGAGAGACAACAAGGAGAGAAAGAGGCTGTGGAAGTGTGGTATTGTGACCGGACGAGAGAAAAACCTCTCCGGACCACGGAGGAGCAACGAGATATACAGGAAGCGCCAGTTTCTACTTTGCAAACAGCCCTAAGAGGTGAAGATGGGAGATGCAGGGGTGTCTGACTTTCTCCTGACCCAGCGGGCCTGTGTGTGTGCCTGGTGGGGAGGGAGCCAGCCCCAGGCGCAGTAGTGATCTCAGGGGCAGTCCCCTCCCTCGAGTGCTGTGGGAAGAGGGTTTAGTGCCCCCCGCCCAGGACAAAAGACTCTGCAGGCAGCACCCATGTTGGCTGGGCGGGACGGCGCTACCCCAGAACTGGGTCCAGGCTGCAAGGGGAGTGGGCAGGGGGGATCCTTTAAGACATCAGGGTGTGGATCCCAGTTGAGCTCCTAGGAGACTGTGGAGCAGGACAAGTGGGCCCCCACCCCACGGGCTGCCTGAACAGTGAGGTTTGACACAGTCAGTCGGTAGGGAGGAGGGAGAGATTGGGGTGCCGCCATTTCACCCCAACGCCTGTATGGTGGGGCCTCAGGGAACAGGACAGCGGCCCCCAGTGGAGGCCGGACGCACTTACAGCAAACCCCGCCCCTGCATGCCTGGGAAGAGCTCATCTACTGAAGCGGACAGGCCCTGACCCAGGCAGACACCTCTCCTCCAGACCGCGTGGCCCGGGTTTCCCTCCGCCCCCCCACACCCCCGCAGCGACAGACAGCTGCTCTGCGGTTTTGGTTTTGTATGTGAGTCCGTTCTCTATTGGTTTGGTTTTTTCTTTTCCTCTTTCCTTTTCTTTCCTTCTCTTTCCCCTTTTTTTTCTATCTACCTTCCTCTTTTTTTTCCCTTTGGAATCAGGCTCATAGTTTCTGATTTGATTTTTGGTCAAGTCTTATTTTATAATATATATTATAAATACATTAAATATAAAATGTATCAATATATGTTGACATACAATTAATATTAATCAGGCATTTTTACTCTAATTTTTACACTTTTTCTGTATCTCTCTCTTCTTTATTTTTCTCTCTCTCTCTGTCTGTCTGTCTCTCTCTCTCTCTCTCTCTCTCGCTCTGTGGATTAAGCCTTGTACTTTTTTTTCTTCTTTGCCTGGTCTTTTTTTTTCACCCTTTTCATTTTTCTCTTTGTATAAGTTCTCCCCACCCAACCTGGCCCTTTTTCCAGGGTTACTTCAACAGACAAATCAAACCACACCTGGTGGAAGGTCCGAACCACCACTACAAATAGGGAGGTGGAGTAACCAGAGTCACAACAAAGGAACCAACACAACACATTCCACAAACACTTCCTGAAGTCCCAGCACCTGGACAGTGTATGGCCCGTCCGAATATAGTAGGACTCACAGGTGCAGGACACATAACAAGCTATTAAAACATGTAAAAGGTAGAAACTTAGCCAAAATGATAAAACAGAAGAATTCTCAAAAGAAATTCCAGAATGAAATGACAGCTAGAGAATTGCTCAAAACAGATATAAATAATATATCTGAAGAAGAATTTAGAATAAAAGTCATAAGACTAATACCTGGGCTTCAAAAAAGTATAGGAGACACTAGGAAATCTATTGTTGCAGAGATCAAAGACCTATGAAATAATCGCGGTGAATTAAGAAATGCTGTAATTGAGATGCAAAATAACCTAGTTGCAGTGACAGCAAGGATGGAAGAGGTAGAGGAGAGAATAGGTGAAACAGAAGATAAAATCATGGGAAATGATGAAGCCGAAAAAAAGAGGGCAAGGAAATTACTAGACCATGAGGGAAGACCTAAGTGATTCCATGAAATGAAATAATAACCGTATCATAAGAGTTCCAGAAGAAGAAGAGAGAGAAAGGGGCAGAAGGTTTATATGCCTAAATTATAGCTGAGAACTTCCCCAATCTGGGGGAAGGAAACAGGCATCCACGTGCAAGTGGCACAGAGAACTCTTAAACATCAACAAAAATCACATAGTGAAACTGGCAAAATACAAAGATTAAGAGAGAATTCTGAAAGCATCTAGAGACAAACAGGCTTTAACCTACAAGGGTAGACACATAAGATTAGCAGCAGACCTGTCCACTGAAACTTGGCAGGCCAGAAGGGAGTGGCAGGAAATATTCAATGGGCTGAATAGGAAAAATGTGCAGTCAAGAACCCTTTACCCAGCAAGGCTGTCATTCAGAGTAGAAGGAGAGATAAAGCTTTCCCAGACAAACAAAAACTAAAGGAGTTTGCAGTCACTAAACCAGCCCTGCTGGGCAGCCTAAGGGGGACTGTGAGTGGAAAGCAGCAAAGACTACAAAGGACCAGAGACACGACCACAAACATGAAACCTGCAGACAACACAATGGCAGTAAATCCATCTCCTTCAATCATTACTCTGAATGTAAATGGACTAAATGCCCCAATCAAAAGACATAAGCTATCAGAATGGATAAAAAATAAAAAACAAGATCCATCTATATGTAGACTATAGAGACTCATTTTAGACCCGAGGACACCTGGAGATTGAAAATGAGGGGATGGAGATGCACCTGTCATGCTATTGGATGTCAAAAGAAAGTTTGAGTAGGCATACTTAGATCAGGCAAACTAGATTTTAAAACAAAGTCTATAACAAGAGATGAAGAAGGAAATTATATCATAATTGAGGGGTCTATCCATAAAGAAGAGTTAACAATTGTAAATATTTAAGCCCCCAATATGGAGACACTCAAATATATAAATCAATTCATCAAAAACATAAATAAGTGTATAGACAATAATACTGTGATTTTAGGGAACTTTAATACTCCACTTACTGCAATGAACAGATCATCTAGTTGGAAAATCAATAAGGAAAAAATGTCTCTGAATGACAGATGGACTTCACAGATATATTCGGGATTTTTCATCCAAATGCAGCAGAATACACATTCTTCTTGAGGACACATGGCACATTCTCCAAAATAGATCACTTACTGGGACACAGATCAGCCCTCAAGAATCATCCCTTGCATATTTTCAGATCACAATGCTATGAAACTTGAAATCAACCACAATAAAAAATTTGGAAAGCCCCCCAAATATATGGAGGTTAAAGAACATCCTACTAAAAAATGAATGGGTCATTCAGGAAATTAAAGAAGGAATTTAAAAATGTATGGAAGGAAACGAAAATAAAACCATGAAAGTCCAAACCCTTTGGGGTGCAGCAAAGGTAGTTCTAAGAGGAAAATGAATTGGATTTGAGGCCTCTATCAAGAAACAAGAAAGATCCCAAATACAGAACCTAACCTCACATCTCACATCTCACATCTAAAGAAACCAGAAACACAGAAGACAAAACAAACAAACAAACAAACAAAAACAAATCCCAAAGCCAGCAGAAGAGAATTAATAGATTAGAGCAGAAATAAACAAAATAGAATTTTTAAAAACCCCAGTAGAATAGATAAATGAATCTAAGAGCTGGTATTTATTTTTTTCAATAGGATAAAATAGAGATTTTATTAGGACCAAATAAAGGCAAAATTATTTATTATGTTCTTGTTTATTATTTTAAGTATGTATTTTTCTCACTGGCTCTCCTATTCCATATAATGGTACTCTAGTGGAAATGAAAATCTTTGCCTTTAAAGTTAGAGTAGAAGCAATATCTGGAATAACTTCCTTTCTATTATTTTTTTTGTCTTTTATAGTTTATTGTCAAGTTGGTTTCCATGTGACATCTGGTGTAAGAGCTGGTGTTTTGAAAGAATAAATAAAATTGATAAATGCCTAGCCAGATTTCTCAATAAGAAAAGAGAGAGGACCCAAACAGATAAAATCACTAATGAAAGAGGAGAAATCATAACAAACATCACAGAAATACAATTATTTGAGAATACAGTGGAAAATTATATGCCAACAAACTTGACAACCTGGAAGAAATGGACAAATTCCTAGACACCCACACATTACCAAAACTCAAAAGAAATAGAATATATGGACAGACCCATAACCAGTGAAGAAATTAAATTGGTTATCAAAAATCTCCCAACAAATAAGAGTCCTGGGCCAGATGGCTTCCTGGGGGAGTTCTACCAGACATTTTAAGCAGAGTTCATACCTATTCTTCTCAAGCTGCTCCCAAAAGATAGAAATAGAAGGAAAGCATCCAGACTCATTCTGTGAACCAGTATTATCTTGATCACAAACCAGACAGATACCCCACTAAAAAGGAGAATTACAAGCCAATATCCCTGAGGAACATGGATGGAAAAATTCTCAACAAGATACTAGCAAATCAAATTCAACAGTATATTATAAGAATTCTTCACCATCACCAAATGGGATTCATTCCTGGGCTGCAGGGCTGGTTCAATATTTGTAAATCAATCAATGTGATCCATCACATCAATAGAAGAAAGCATAAGAACCATAGGATCCTGTCTATAGATACAGAAAAAGCATTTGACAAAATACATCATCCATTCTTGATAGAAACTCTTAACAAAGTAGGGATTGAGATAACATCATCAAAGCTCATATATGAAAAAAAACCACAGCTAATATCCTCAACCGGGAAAACCTGAGAGCTTTCCCCCTGAGATCAGGAACACGCCAGGGCTGTCCTCTTTCATCACTGTTGTTGTTGTTGTTGTTGTTGTTGTTGTTGTTGTTGTTAGAAGTCCTAGCCCCAGCAACCAGACAACAACACAAAATAAAAGGCACCCAAATTGAGAAAGAAGCCAAACTTTCACTCTTCACAGATGACAGGATACTGTACCTGGAAACCTAGAAATACTCCACCAAAAACTGCTGGACTTGATACGTGAATTCAACATTTGCAGGATATAAATCAACATACAGAAATCGGTTGCATTTCTAAACATCAATAATGAAGCAACAGAAAAATATATCAAGGAGTCGATCCCACTTACAATTGCACTAACCACAAAATACCTAGGAATAAACCTAGCCAAAGAGGTAAACGATCTGTACACTGAAAACTATAGAAAGCTTATGAAAGAAATTGAAGATGACACAAAGAAATGGAAAAACATTCCATGCTCATGATCGGAAGAACAGATATTGTCCAAATGTCAATACTACCCAAAGAATCTATAGATTCGATGGAATCCCAATGAAAATAGCACCAACATTCTTCACAGCCAGAACACAAAATCCTAAAATTTTTATGAAACCACAAAAGACCCCAAATAGCCACAGTAATGTTGAAAAGAAAACCAAAGCTGGAGTCATAACAATCCCAGACGTTAGTCTGTATTACGAAGCTGTCATCATCGTGACAGTACATTATTGACACAAAAACAGACACATACACCAATGGGATAGAATAGAGAACCCAGAAATGGGCCCACAAACATATGGCCAACTAATCTTCTATAAAACAGGAGACAGTATCCAATGGGAAAAAAATACAGTCTCTTTAGCAAATGGTGTGGGAGAACTGGACAGCAACATGCACAAGAATGAACATGGACCACTTTCTAACATCACACAAAAATGAATTGAAAATGGATGAAAGACTTAAATGCAAAACAAGGAACCATCAAGACCCTACAGGAGAAAACAGGCAGCAACCACTTTGTCCTCGCCCACAGCAACTCCTTACTTGACGTGTCTCTGAAGGCAAGGGAAATAAAAGCAAAAGCAAACTATCTGGGACTTTGTCAAGATAAAAAGCTGCTGTACAGCATAGGAAATTATCAACAAAACTAACAGGTAACTGATGGAATGGGAGAAGGTATTTGCAAATAACATAATGGATAAAGGGTTATATCCAAAATCTATAAAGAACTTACCAAACTCAACACCCAAAAAACAAGTAATCCAGTGAAGAAATGGGCAGAAGACATGAATAGACACTTTTCCAAAGAAGACACCCAGATGGCAAATGTACATGTGACAAGATGCTCAACGTCGCTCATCATCAGGGAAATACAAATCAAAACCACACTGAGATAGCACCTCACACCTGTCAGAGTGGCTGACATTAACAACTCAGGAAACAACAGATGTTGGTGAGGATGTGGAGAAAGGAGAACACTCCTACACTGTTGGTGGGAATGCAAACTGGTGCAGCCGCTCTGCAAAACAGTGTGGAGTTCTCTCAAAAAATTGAAATTAGAATTACCCTATGACCCAGCAATAGCACTACTAGGAATTTATTCGAAGGACACAGGAGTGCTGATTCATAGGGACACATGCACCCCAATGTTTATGGCAACACTGTCAACAAGAGCCAAATAATGGAAATGTCCAACAGCAGATGAATGGATAAAGAAGACCCGGTGTGTATATACAATGGAATACTACTCGGTGATGAAAAAGGATGAAATCTTGCCATTTGCAACAACATGGATGGATCTGAAGGGTATTATGCTAAGTGAAATAAGTCAGTCAGAGAAAGACAGGTATCCTATGATTTCACTCATATGTGGAATTTGAGTAACTTAACAGAAGACCTTGGGTGAAGGGAAGGAAAATTAAGATACAAACAGAGAGGGAGGCAAACCATAAGAGACTCTTAAATAGAGAGAGCAGATTGGGGGTTGATGGGATTGGGGGGCTGGGGGAGTGGGGGAAATGGGTGATGGGCATTGAGGAGGGCACTTGTTGAGGAGCACTGGGGGTTGTATGTAAGTGACAAATCACAGTAATCCATTACTGCGGCCAAGGCTACACTGCATTGACAATAAATTTATATAAAAAAGAAATTACACAATGCTGGAGGAGAAAACACCCTAGCATGTGTCAGCTATATCCCAGTAGATTGGATACTTTTGTCTAATTTTTCCCTTGAGAAAGCAAGTCCATAGGTCACCGGAGCAGAAGGCAGCAAGCCTAGGTTACAATAATTGGCCCAGACTGAGAATACAGCCCTCTGCTCATGTGTGTTGGGAATCTTTGTGTCTAAATTCTTCCAGCCAGAAGAACTTAGAAGTATGTATCTCCGTTTGCAATGTCTGCTTTAAGAGGTGACTGCATATTTCTTTTTTTCCTTAACTTTTTACATATTTATTTATTTTTGAGAGAGAGAGAAACAGCACATGACAGGGGAGGGGCAAAGAGACAGAGACACAGAATCTGAAGTAGGCTCTAAGCTGTCAGCACAGAGTCCAACACGGGGGGAGTCCAAACTGGGAGATCAAGAAGTGAGCCGAAATTGGATACTAACTGACTAAGCCACCTAGGCACCCTGAGGTGAATGTGTATTTCCAAAAACTAAAAAACAAAATATAAGTGTACACTAAATTATGTGTTACCATATAAGGAGTCCATACCTGCTTCACACAGGCTACCTAAAAATGGATTTGGGGAAAAATCTCCCTTGGCTTAAATTTTGCTGTGATCTGGTAGAAAAAAAGAAGTTTAAAAATGGACTATAATGGGAGGGCTTGCCTTGGTGGTACAGTTGGTTAAACATTCAACTTTGACTCAGGTAATGATCTAATGGCTTATGAGTTCGAGCTCCGAGCTGGCCTCTGTGCTGACAGCCCAGAGCCTGGAGCTGCTTCAGATTCTGTGTCTCCCTCTTTCTTGGCTCTCCCTCATTGGCACTCTATCTCCCTGTCTCTCAAAAATAAATAAATATGAAAAATTTTTTTAAATTGACTATGCAGGAATAGAGAGGGACTCTGCAGTGGAAAGACCCAGCAGACAGCGCCTTAATCATGGGATCAAGGCTCATGGCACCAACAGCGGGACGAATCAATGTCTTCGGGCTCCTGATATGATGCACTGAGAATCCATAATGTCTCCCCTGTGACAGTGCTGCCCCCAAACACAACCCTGATGTCACTATGCAGGAGCATGGAGCCAGCCCAACCGTGGGACAGCCCCCAACAGCTGGACGTGAAAGTCACGAAAAGACGGATGCACTGCCAGGGGTTGAGCAGATCCAAGGACACTAAGGAGACCCCACCAGTAAACATGATGTCTCCTCCTGGACCAGATCCTTTTCCTGTAAAGGACCCAAACTGGACCAGACCAAAGCAGACCAGACCAAACCAGACCTAACCAGTCCAGACCAGACCAGACCAGACCAAACCAGACCAAACCAGACCAGACAAGACCAACCAGACCAAACCAAACCAGACCAAACCAGACCAGACCAGACCAGACCAGACCAAACCAGACATAACCAGCCCAGACCAGACCAACCAGACCTAACCAGAGCAGACCAGACCAAACCAAACCAGACCTAACCAGACCAGACCTAACCAGACCTAACCAGACAAGAACAAACCAGACCAAACCAGAACAGACCAAACCAAACCAAACTAAAGGGAAACTACTGAAGAACCTGCATTGGGTTGGAGGGTTTGGAGGTGGTAACAAGTCACCATTAATGTCCTAACTCTGACGACTATGCTGTGGTTTTGTGGGACAATATCTTTGCTTCTAGAAATTCCACATGGAGCTAATTAGGGGTTGTGGGGCCTCAAACTCTTCAGAGGGATAAAAGGTTTGTATGCCTGTTCCTACTTTCTCTGTTTGAGACTCTAAAGACATAACCCCAAAAAGACAATTACGTTTGCTTGGATCGGGCGGCCTGCGGCTGCTGCGTTTCCCCATCTTCCTTAGTTTTTAAGCAAAGGGGATCTATGTTGTGACATTTCATCCTGTGGTTGATAAGGAAATTCCCTGGGTTTCAAGAGGTGCTGACATTGACCTTTGTTCTCGGAACCCAATTTGAACGACGCAATTACAGGTCCCCCACGGAAGCAATGGGATGTGCAAGAGAAGTGTTCAAAGGGCCAGTGAGAAGGCTCAGAGGTTAGAAAGAGCAATCTGGACCCAGTGGGCTGAGCGGGGAGCCTGCCGGGTGACCCTCACACAAGGTGCCGTGCAGCCCACGGCGCGGTGGGTTCGCTGTGGATTTGGCTTCCACTGCGCCCATCCTAGCAGAAAGGCCTTCCTCTACTTAAGACACACCAAAAAGCATCTGTAGAAAGCAGGATCGGCCTCACTGGGCTCAAAGCCTCTGAGCAAATAGGTAGGATTCCTGTGGGTTCTGTCAGGGCCGCTTCATGTGGGGGGAGGGCACTCTGGTTCTGCTTTCAATGGGCTTCTCGTAAGAGAAATTTCTCTTGGTTAAGATTTATTTGGCCTGAGAGGTAAAGTTTCAAGTGTATATACTTATCCAGAATTGAATGAATGAATGAATGAATGAATGAATGAATGAATACAAACCAACAGATGTTGTTAGGTAATGAGTCAGGCACCTCTTTGGAAAGCAACACAAATGAGTTTTCTTTGGTAAAGGTGAGCTAAAAACTCAGTTCAGACAGAAGATTCCTTCCCCTTTAGACAGACTCTCCTCCCCCCTCAGAGGCATCCTTCCCCCCAAACAAGCCCTTTTCCCCCTCAATTAGGTCCATCTCCCCCAGACAAGTCCTGCCCCTCAGACTAGACCCTCTCACATCAGAGTGGTCTCCCTGGGACCACATCTCCTCCCCCTGACAGGGTCCGCCCCCATCAGACCAGACCTCCCCCGCTAACCCAGCCTCCCCTCTCTGGCTGGCCAGCTCCCTCACCTGGCCTGCCCCCTCTCACGGAGCCTCCCTACTCTGGTCTATCCCTACTCTGGCCAGCCTCCCAGCTCAGACCAGGCCCTCCCCCTCAACCAGGCCCTCCCCTCTCCGACCAAGCCTCCCCCCCTCTGGCGGCCCAGGGGCAGGTGCACTCACTCCGGGCCAGCCCCAGGTGAACATTGCGGGAGTGGTTGAGCCTCAGCTGGGTGATGTACTGGCAACATTCCAGGAAGGCCTTCACGCACGACGCCTCATGCTGGATGTACCGGGCCCTGCGCTCGCACGAGAACTTCATGGGGTTTTCCCGCATGCCGTGTTCACAGCACTTGCGCACCTGCTTCGGATACTGGCCCACTGTGTGGACACGACACCGTCAGGCCCTCAGCAGGGGCTTCCGAGAAAGAGGGGCTCTGGGCAGACCACCGGTAGGACGTCCCCACTGCCGGGCCCTGCCCTCCTCCCTCCTGGGCTGGGCCCCGGATGGGCAGGGTTCGGGGGG